>JAHRHZ010000069.1:25501780-25519225 GCA_024137785.1 Ginglymostoma cirratum | reverse complement strand
GCCTAGATTCTTCTTCAGAAGAATTCTTCTGAAGAAGAATCTAGGCCCGAAACGTCAGCTTTCCAGCTCTTCTGCTGCTGCTTGGCCTGCTGTGTTCATCCAGCTCTACACCTTGTTATCTCAGATTCTCCAGCATCGGCAGTTCCTACTATCTCGTCGTCAGAATTCTGACTGGTTTGGGCCAGATGTTATATGTGCCTAAAGTGGAATTTTTTGACAATTTGTTTTATTTCTATTGCCTTCTTGAGCCCATGAATGAATAACTAAACTAGAAAAAAGTGAAGTTAAATATAGAAAGCAAAAACTTGAATTTATATACAAACCCACCATAATTTTGATGTCCTTTTCTGCAACATAATCAATATTATGTGAGAATACAGCACAAAGAGCTCCTTCACTTAGAAGTGATGTACCTTAACACTATGTCACAGCTGTTTCCAGATGTATCTTTCCCTCAATGTTACCACCATTTTAGTATGAAACAGATGACTTGTGTTGGAAAGAAGTTCTGTTTTTACTTCCGACCGAACAGTGTTCATCAATGCCTATGGGGCAATACGATTGCAACTGATAGTTGACTATCAAGGCAGGCAGAAAAATGGGGCAAAATAGAGCGGATAAGTAAACAGAAGCTGATGTACCATTTGAATTGTTAACAAATCTGGGGCCTTTCTTTTTTGCAAACAAGCTAATTACACTGTTGAAATCATAGTGGGAGATGACTTTGACATCCAATTGTCCAGAATGGATTTCTGCAAACAGTATGTACACCGCTTCAAAAATAGGTTAATGGTAGTAAATAGGATGAAACTTCATTGATGGGTACATCCAAATTTTCAGTATCTTGCAAAAAGGCTTGTGCTTTGGTGTCAGATGAAGCATGAAAGCAGAATGTGAATTTTGTAGAGGGCATTAATGCAATTTGGGTTATAATTGCCTTTCCTTTCTTGGATGCATCACCTTCCACATTTTAAATTATTCTAATGTATATTGTAACACTGGCAAAAGTATTGTCAGTGTTTTCAGTTTTATCTGGGTAAATTTCCAACAGCAAGCACAAAGTAACAGGAAATCTTATCTGTGGATTACCTTGGCTTGAAAATTGATCCTGCTTCATTTTATCTACTGCTGAAACTTTCACCATTCCGTACTTATACCTGGATTTGACTACTTCAGCACACTGTAGGCTAGCCTTTCACAGTCTTTTCTCTGCAACCTTTTAAATCATCCAAAACTTTACTGCCTGTGTTCTTCACTGCTGTGTTCTTAACTTGCACGAAATCATATTCACCCATCTGAACTGTGCTTGCTGACCTGCATTTGCTCCCAGTTAAGCAACACCTTGATTCTTAAAATTTTCTTCCTTGTTTTCAAATCCTTCCTTTCCTGTCATCTCCTTCTTCCTAAAGCTCTCTGATAGATGGACTTAACTAATTCTGGCCTTTTAAGTATCTTGGATTTTAATTGCCATGCTTTCAGCTGTCTAGTCCTTAAACTCTGGAATTCCCTCTTTGCGATTTTCCGTCTGTTTATCTCATTCCTCCTGTAAAGACAGTACTTAAAATCCATTTCTTTAGCCAATGTTTTAGTTATTTGCTTGAAAAGCTGCCTTTTGTGGCCTGGTATCAAATTTGCCTTTAAGATTCTACAGTTGGAACACATGACAAATTTGGATCAAGCACTGTGTAAAGGGTGAGATTTTACCCTGCCTGGTGCAACCTCAACAATGGCAAGAAAAGCAGAAAAATGTCATGAAGAATTAAAAATATTAACTTTTTGATCTTCAAACGTTAAACAGTAATTTCAGAATCTCTCCATTGAATGACAGCACCTTGCGTCCATATATTTGCATCTCTTTAAAACAGCCATATACATGTTGATGCTATTTCCAATTCTCCTCTCCTTCACACAGAAATTAGATGATGCAAATTCCCAACGTGTAACTCAGAGCAAATATCTAACACCTCAGGGCCACCTATAACTCGCATTCTTAGGCATAGGTCCAGACATCTATTAGGATGTTTTTGTATGGACAAAATCTTATGGTTCTTGGGTTTTTTCTTAGTGTTCATTCAACTTACTGCTTGGAGGTTTGGGGCCTCTGTGTGGGTCATGTTGCTCTGTTAGCACATACAGTCTTTAGTGTTTAGTTGCTGGCTACCAACTCCTGTGGCTTGCATTGCTTTTTAGTATAGAAGAGGCAGGCAGCTTGAGATGGTGGGGAGCACTGAACAGTCAAGGAAGTGGAAAATCGCCATACTACATCATTGTCAGCATGTGACAGCAGCTGATGCAACAAGCACACTTACATTATGCATCAAGGAAATGACCATGTGTGAAAATCAAAGGGAAGCAGACCTTAGTGATGTGAAGTGAACTACAAAAAGTCGGGGAGTACCACTCTAATCAGTCAAGCGGTTTGTTCTATTCAATTCCCAGGGTCAAAGGTGGTTAGTCATGTGCTTGGTCCTCCCAGCGTTCATGGACTGGGCCATGGTCAGCCTTGAATAGACAAATTAGGAACAAAAATAGACTATTCAGCCCTCAAGCCTGCTCCATCAGATTATGATTGATCTGAATGTAACAATAGGATATGTAATGGTATTTTAACAAGTGCCAAGTTGCAAACTCCTTGAACAAATACAGTAAATAAACAGGCCATTGTGTAGTAATCCCTTTGCTATGTGCATTCTTGAATCTAGATTATTACTAATATGGACAACATGAAAGTAAAGCAGTAAAATTTGCTTGGAAGAATGGATTCCAGGTAAAACCAAAGGCTTCCCATACAATCTAACACAACTATGTTGTGTAGGTGCTGCTGTTGGACTGGGGTAGATAAAGTCAAAAATCACACATCACCAGGTTATAGTCCAACAGGTTTATTTGAAGACACAAGAAACTAGTGAGATTCGATTTAAAGAAGTTTTACTTCTAACAGAGAACAATTGATCTGTGGAACAGAATTCTGAAAAGTGACTTTTGTGCTCTTGATCTTCAAGAAAATAATACATTTCTGGAAAATAATGTGATTTCAGAAAATGAAAATCAAAAAAAAGTGCTTCTGGAAAATAATTCGGAGCATCCTCATGTTTGAGCTTGGCAACATTGGATTCCTGATTTGGTTGGCAGACTCTTCAGGACCTAACCTTATTTTCATGACATAGACACTTCTGGTGTCACATCCATAGATTGGTTGAACATTAAATCTACACGTGTATTGTTTTCCTCAAAGTGCTAACTTTATTCTCAAACTCAAACTTCCTTGGTAAATTGCCAGGTGAGTTTAAAGTGAGCTGTCAGTCATGTGAGTGCTATATCCTGACCACCCCACCTCATCTTTTGATCTGCCCAAATGCAGAATACGTTTGCTGGTAAAATTCAAGATGGAGTATCACAGACTTTGGCATTTGCACTGCAGGAACATTGGGTACAGGGATTGCATGTTAGATATCAGCATTAGTACTCTGAAGTGAATGGAGAGAGTTCTGCAGCTAGAACAGGGACTTGTACGGCCCTTTTTATAGGGGTTAAAGTTTGGTTTTTTTTATTATTAGAAGATGTAACACCAGGCCTGTTTTTTTTTTCTTCCAAGCCTACAGTGAATTGGGGTCTGCTACGCAAGTCAGCAACCTGTTTGTTTCATTATTTTTGAGGAAGAGCTACCAAACAGCCAGCCATGTGCTGCCTCAGTGTAACTTGTAAACATAACCCCTGGTTTTATCCAAACTGTCCAGTTGAACTGATTTTATTTACCTGAACACCATCAATTCCTGCCATAGTTTATAAACCTCAATCTAATCACGCATGAGTTCTTCTAAAGTACACACATACGAACCTATACGAGTGACTGAGAATTAATCTTGTGACCTGTCTCTTAAATTTTCAAAGACTGTTGGTGGAATTTTTTTGGATTTCTGAGGGATTTAGGTTATGATGACATATGGCAGAATTGGATAATAAGTCAGGTGAGGCTCATTTCAACACCAAACGCATCTTGTTCCATCTTTGAATGATTTTCACAAATGTCACTACATTTCCCACTAGATTGCAATGAGCTGCCAATTAAGGAAGATTCTAATAAAACCAAGAACTGTGAAGGCTGAAAATCTGAAACAAAAACACATATTGTTGGAGAAACTCAGTAGGTCTGGCAGCATCTCAGGTGAGAAAGCAGAGTTAATGATTTGTCCTCTACCTGGCATAATAATATCCTTTAGAAAATGAAATCTGACATCCTTACTTCTCTGCATGTGACTGCAATGTCACAGAAATGTGTTTTTCTCTTCCCTCTGAAATGGCCAAACTGCACAGGTGTATTCACAAATGCAGCTAACCACCATTGAGGGTAATTACAAAAGTAAATGCTGACTTTGCCAGTGATGACCACGTCGCATGCATTCATTTATTAAAATTCAAAATGTGTTGACAATAACATTACTGTCAATTGGCATTTAGTAATTTTCAATGAAGCGCAATGGATTTTTATAATCTAGAAAGCCTGATCATGAACATAGAACTGGAGCTATAAGCATATGTTTACAGATGTGCAATTCTCGACTCACCACAATTTCACTGTGTTCCTGTTTGACAGAAAAAATAATATCCTGCTTAATAACCACTACCTATATGCAATTAACATAATTTATTTCCAATTAACACGTTCTCTTCTTTCTCCAAATAAAAGTTAGAATTTGTACAAGCAAAATTTAAAAACAAACTAGATCAAACATTTTGCACAAGCATTACTCTACAAGATACCTGTCTCCTAGGAAGAGAAGCAATTTCTTCACTCAAGCATTTGTAAGGTTGAAGGCTGAGAGTGGCAATATTACCAATGACCACGGGGAAATGATAGATATGCTGGACAATTACTTTGCTTCAGTGTTCACAGCAGAAAAGGAGGACAACTTTCCAGAAATACCAAACAAACTAACAGAGAATGAGGGTCAGGGCCTAAACAAAATTAGCTTATGTAAATCTGCAATAATGGGGAAATTAATGGAAATGAAGAGTGACAAATCCTGAGGAGCTGATGGCTTCTATCCATGGGTTTTAAGGGAGGTAGAGTTAGGGTTGGAGTTATCAATGTCCTAACCTTAATCTGTCAGTTCCCTGGATTCAGAAGTCTTATTTCTGGATTGGAAATTTGCTCATGTCACTCTGCTGTTTAAGAAAGGTGACAGGGAATTACGGAGCAATTAACCTAACGTGTGGCGGGGAAATTGTTGGAGTCTATAATCAAGTGTAGTGTAACTGATCACCTTGTAAATTTCAGTTAATCAGGGACAGTCAGCATGGGATTCACGAAGGGTTGATCAGGCCTGACAAACCCCTTGGCTGTGAATAAAAACTCATGCTTGCCTGTGTGTGATGCTCCCCTACTAGACAGTGACAAGATATAGGTGTCTGGTGGGCGCTGGCGACAAAGCTGTTAATCAGAGAGAGTGTTTACATTGGGATGAAGCTAAGGACAGGTAAACTGTACTGAGGTTATGAGAGAATGACTAGAGTGAGAAAATGGAGTTGCGTGTGTAAGGGAGCATAGGTCATGCCAACAATTTGTCATGAGCAGCATGGCTTTGTGCGATCTGTGTCATTACACAACCAATGGGGAGGCAATCAATTGGCAACTTTTTGACCAGCTGTACAGCAATCTTTCAATGATGGCACGGCCACAAGGGACGCTGATTTTTCTGGCAAAACCTGCTGAGTGGCAGGTTGATCCGAGAATGGCATGTGCTAAGAGGGGAATGGATTGTAACAGAGGTGGCATAGGTAGTTTAATGAGGTACATCTGGTGAGAATCCCTCCAAATATCTCAACTTTCATTTAGCCAGAAAAAAATAAAATTCAGCCCAGGCTGACTCACTTTAAACTTTAAACTTGATCTGCAAGGACATTTCAGTACAAATCCACCAGTGTGACAAAACCGACTCGTGGTCCTCAGAACAAACACCATACTAACTTCCTTCATTTTGCCTCTTTGCTCAGAGTTGCCATATTAATATTAACAATCTGTAAAAGGAATGGAAAAAGGGTACAAATTTAGGATTAAACCAACAGACAAGGACAAAGGTCATAGAAATAATAAAAGGACAAAACCAAAACTTGTCTATCTGAATATACATTACAATGACCACACAGTAGAATGGAGTATAAAGTAAGAAATATTAGGAGCTTACCCAAAAAGTATAGGCGCAACTTATGGATTTTAAACTATACATAGAATAGAAAACAATCAGATGGACAAAAAATACCTGGAATTTGTACAATGTTTTCCAGATTGCACAGCACATTCTGCAGCCAAACAGAGAGCAAGCTATATCTGACCTGGTATCATGCAATGAATTGGGCTGAATTAATCACCTCATAGGGAGATACGTTTTGTCATAACAATGATAATATGATTTAACTTTACATTAAGTTTGAAGGAGAGTTGACTGGGTCTACGACTTGTATTTTACTTTTTAAGGGTCATTATGAAGGCGTAAAAGGAAAGCTAGTTAAAGTGAATTGGAAAATTAGGTTAGCGTAGGTCAATAGAAATGTAGACATTTTATGCAGACATTTTAAATATCTCAGAATATACAGAATAGATACATCCAATGTAAAAGTTATGACCCACTAGGGTAGCATATCATAAATTGCATCTCGCTATTCCCAGGGTCATACCATACATTAAAGTTTATTTTTAATGGTACATAAAGTACTCCAATTTAGCAAACTTTTCAATCAAGGCTGATAGAAAGCATGGACCGGGTTTCTGTACTAAAATAATATTTATTATAAGTATCAGCAAGTCATTACAAGTAAATAGACATAAACCATTGGCATATAACTTTATCCCCTTAAACCCCCCCCCACCTTGTCCATGTGCATACACAGACACACACAACCAGCAAAATAGGGAAAATAGACTTTGAGGTAGAGAAAAACTGGAAAGCCAGTTCAGTAATCTTTGCTTCCCAATTCTGATGTTGAGACGATCTGTCTTTGGCTAACCAGCCCATTTGTGTTTATTGACCTTTTCTGGAAGTTTCCACTGGTTTTAAGAAGTGCAGAGCTACTAATTCACTTCAAAAAGTCTTTTGATTCATTAACTTATAAGTCACAGCTCATAGTAACTGCTGCAGCAGAGGTAACTGGTTTTCTTCCAAGATAAAACGGAGTTTTCTCTACTGTTGAGAACAGACAGCTTTTGCAGAGAAGAACACATACTTCTGTATCTCTCATCTCTCTCTCGCTCATCTCTCTGTCTGTCTCTATAATTTGTTTATAGTTCCAATCTGCTCAGTTAGCTGAAAACCAACTAGCTTCAAATGGCTCCTTGGCTTCTGATTGCCTGCATGTTGCAGGAGCCCACAGCCATAAGTTCACAATAAGTATTAACTTCCTAGCTGTAAAATTATGCAGTGACCTATTCCCATATGTAAGAACAGTTCTTCCTTCTAGTAATCCACAATTTTTAAAGATTCAAAAAATGAAAATATACTGTTTTTTGCAAAAGAGATGTTCAAAGGGGAAGACCTACCAACTGAGGTGAGCTTAAAAGTTTAAACATTGTATCAAACTTAAATAAATAATTTATAAAGATGGGTACCAGGTCAGAAGATTGGACAAAATTTTTAAAAAGTCAGCAAATAATTACTAAAGGATTAATAAGGAGAGAAAATTAGAGTATGAGGAAAAGCTAGCTGGAATACTACAACAAAATTTCTATAAATCTCGGAAAAGAGTTAACAAAGTGATGTTGGACCCCAGCATGTCTAGGGAATTAATAATGGAAAATTAGGAGATAGCGGATGAATTGAACTGGTATTTTGCGTTGGTTTTACTCTACAAGCAGCTTCCTAGAAAAAAATCTATTCCAGGAAATGAAAGAGAGGAAGGAACTTTTTTTAAAAAACAATTAGAATCACTAGGGAAGTGGTACTGAGTAAATCGAGAGAACTAGTGCTCTGGCAAATTCCTAGGTCCTGATGGAATTCATCCTGGCGTCTTAAATGAAGTCATATTAAGATTGTTCCACTAAATTGGAAGCTGTTTTTTTCCCTTCTGCACAGACCTCTGAAGTCCATCTGTGGCACTGAGTTGTGAAACCAGATGTCAATTCTGACAAGAGCAACACCAATCAATGTGCAGACCCGAGGTTGATAAAAGATAGCAAACTAGCTCCTTTATTCAAAAAGGAAGGGAAGTAGAAAGTAGGAAACTGCAGGCTGATTAGTCACACATCTGTTTATAGGGATAATGTTTGTAGCTATTATTAAAGACATTATGGTGGTGCACATAGAAAAATTCAAGATAATCGAGCAGAGTCAAAATGGTTTTGTGAAAGAGAGAACATGTTTAACTAATTTATTAGTGTTCATTGAATAAATAATTTATGCATTAAGGGGAATTGGTGGATGCACTGCATCTAGAATTCCAGAAGTATTTGAAAAGGTGCCACATCAATAACCATTGCGGAAATGAAATTTCATGGTGCGAGGGGTAACATAGGTAGAAAATTAGCGAGTGGGAAACCGAATAGGCATAAATGAGTCTTTTTCTGGTTGGTAAGATGTAATGAGTGGTGTCCCATGGGCATCAGTGCTGGGCCTCAACTTTTTGCAATTCGTAGAAATGACTTTGAGCTGATGATATCGGGGGGTAGAAGAGTAAGTTGTGAAGAGGACATAAGGAGGTTAGAAAGAGATATGGATAGGTTAAGTGAGTGGGCAAAGATGTACAAATGGGGGCTGTAATGTGGGAACTGTGAAATTGTCCTTTTGAAAGAATAAAAAAGCATATTTATCTCAATGATAAGAGATTATTATCTAAAATGTTGAGAGATTGCATAGCTCTGAGATGTGAAAGTACCTGGCTGTCTCGTGCATGAATCACAAACGTCTAGTATTAAAAGTACAGCAATTCATGACAAAATTTATTAGAACATTATTGTTTACTGCAAGAGGACTTGAATAAAAAGCAGGAAAGTTTTTTTGTTTCATTTTTACAGGGCACATCTTGAACACAGTGCACAATAATTTTATATACTTTAACTATCTGACAATCCTCAGTAGTTGATGAATCAAGATGGTGTTTTAACCAATCCCTTCCACATGCTGTTAAGACACAAGCATTTATTAAGTACTTAACCGGGAACGAAAGCCTTATTTAAACAGATAAATTTATTTCGACTTATCATTATCTTCTTCATAATTCAGTAGCCATGTATCATTTTGAGGACTTTGAAACAAATAAAATGAGGAGGCACTGAATTATGATACTTATCACACAGCCATATCTGGAATTCATTTATCTATTTCTCCTATTCGAGTTTTGTTTCTGCTGTAGTAACTAGACATGCTAAGATTTTATTTTTCTCACTCAGGTGGCCTGGCAGTAATCCTACAGTTGTATTAACTCCTGCATTTTGTGTCCGGATTATTTTCAAATTTGGCAGTCGTTACCTCATATATTCTTTGTATCACTGCACAATGTCTAGTTTGTTCCACAAAATCTAGACAAATAGCTATTTTCCCAGACTCTCTATTTTAAGGCAACAGACATCAGATCCAACAAGGGCTCCTATCTTAATACAAAAATGCCAATTATAACCATACAGCCATCCATTTAAGACACTTTAGCACAATCCACTAACTTAAGTGCTGGTTTGGGATTCCCAGCATAAATTTTGTAAATCTGTTGAAGTCCATCATTCTTTCACCTTCTGTTTTCCCTTTTTGTTTATTCACTGTGAGATGTGTGTGTGGCTGGCTAGGCCTACATTTATTGCCCATTACTAGTTGCCCATGGGAAGATGGTGGTGAGTACATGTGATGCAGGTTCGCACAATACCATTAGGTAGGGAATTGATTAAATTCACCCATGTCTGAGACATTTTGGAGATCGGTAAAAAAAACTTCTCGAAGATGTGGACTGTGGTGAGATTTGTTGCGGAAGACTAGTGAGCCCAATCTTGAACTGTGGAGCACTGTATCATTTATGCATCTGCCAGAAGACAGGTGCGTTTCTCGCTTGGCAGCAGCAAGTTGCCAATTAAAAGGAGTATTTGCTTGTTAAACACACCAGTAACAGTACAACTTGCTTCATTAATATTCAGCTTTCTTGCTTGCAAACATGTCAAACAAACTAAATATCGAGAAATCTCAACATGGATGTTAGAGCGGATGGCCCTGACTCCTGGTCACCACTGGCTGCAAAAAGTTTCCATTTTGCTCAGCACCAAACAACATTCTCAAGGCCTGCTGAATGGCCACTGACCACATGCAGCCCTAGTCAACATATTGGCATCCATGTGCCAGTGTCTAAGCACCTTCATGGCACATCTCTGGTCTACTTACAGTATGCTTCAGTACTTCATTGCTACATCTCAGCTGCACTATCAATTATCATCGTAATGCTGTTGCAAGGACAGTGTGCAGACAGGAAGACACACCCAGCTCGTGGGCTGGACCATGTGCATCACTGGCCTGTTCGCCTGATGTCATCGTGCTCATGCACTGAACTTGCTTTGCATAGGATCTCACCATCACCATCCCACATACCTTCTCCAGCTCTCTCCTCTCTCCTTCCCTCCTCTCTCTATTTATTTTAGAGCTCCCTTCCCCCTACCCCATTGCTGAAGAAGGGTCCTGACCTGAAACGTCCACTTCCCTGCTCCTCTGCTGCCTGGCCTGTTGTGTTCCTCCAGCTCCACACTCTGTTATCTCTGACTCCAGCATTGGCAGTTCTTACTATCTCTTGCATAGCATTGCCTTGTATTTTGCACTTTTTCCCCCCTGGCAATAGATACCAGGCCTACAAGCTAGGAAGCTTGTCATGGTTGTCAGCAGGCCTCCATCAGGTCAAGGACATAGTGTTCATTCTGACCTCCCATTGCAGAAGTTCAAGGGCTGTTTCTGATATCAGTCCAGAGTTTTTGATGTCATCAGTCAGTCACTGGAGCAGTCAGAGTCAGGATGTTCTCCGTTAGAGGGTAAGGAGCTGAATATCATGCAAACCACTACTCATCTTGGCTCTTTTTGCCCTTTCCTCCTAGAATGAGAGATAGGCAGGTATTAAGGAAATAGAAGTGCTACTTTTGGTGCAGATGGGGAGGTATCCCAAACAACCGAATATTTAGTGCAAAGGGCATGCAGAGTTAATAAAACCAGGGGTTGGGGTAGATGACAGCGAGTAAGCAAAGATGTTGCAGGCATTCATAAGAGAAGTGGAGCATGAGCCTTGGTGGGAGGTAGGTACAGTAGCAGAGATAGAGTGAATGTGAAATATTGGAGAGAAGATGGTGGTACTTATGCTGATAGAGTCGTGAAGGTTATTGACCTTCTTTCTACCCTGTGGACTGCTTCAGATCGCTGAGACTACGTTGACCTGAATGGTAACCTTGGTCCAGGCTGGGATAGTCAGTTGTGTGGCCTCCATTGCTTTGCCTGGGAGAAGTGGCTCTCTAACGTGTGCGCTGCTCCATCCAGCAGGCCTTCCAGGTCTCTCCCAGTGAAGAGGTAGTAGGAACTGCAGATGCTGGAGAATCTAAGATAACAAGGTGTAGAGCTGGATGAACACAGCAGGCCAAGCAGCATCAGAGGAGCAGGAAGGCTGACGTTTTGGGCCTAGACCCTTCTTCAGAATTGGGCTTTGCAGTGGGGTTAAAATTATTTCAGAGATAGTAGGAACTGCAGATGCTGGAGAATCTGAGATAACAAGGTGTAGAGCTGGATGAACACAGCTGGCCAAGCAGCATCAGAGGAGCAGGAAGGCTCATGTTTCGGGTCTAGACCGTTCTTCATTTCTGAAGAAGGGTCTAGGCCCAAAACGTCAGCCTTCCTGCTCCTCCGATGCTGCTTGGCCTGCTGTGTTCATCCAGCTCTACACCGTCCCAGTGAAGCTGGGTGCCAAATTTTCCTTATTACCATGAACTTAGAAACTGTTAGTCTTGAGCTGCCTGTGTAGTTCCTAACAGTGCTTTTCTGGGTGCACAATAACATTTTAAAGATGGCAATGGCACCAAGGATGCCTATCAATTCCAGGACATACCAGCAGTGTGCATTGTTCTGGTACAGCAAGTAGCAATATATGGCCAGAATCAGGCAAGAGAGGTGGCGTAGAGATGGGGTGGTTAGTTACTGAGGTAAGTTTATTAAGATGCAGTGAGAAAAAATTGCTGAGTCTTGGAGCAAACTATCTTTCAATGAGTTCACTTTTTTTCAGCAAAGTGCCAGTTGTATTAAGATTCAACCAATTGTCTTTCATGCAGATTTCATCCAGAAACTCATCATCAGGTTTATACCCTCATCACTAACTACCTGATGCATTTTCACCTCAAAAATTGCTTTCCTTCACATTTTTTGCAGGATGCGACATCATTAAGGCCAGACTCCTCTTTGGAAGGGTCATAACCAGCTCTACATATCTGTTTCCATCTTACACTGCTGATACAGTCCAGATTTGAAGAACAAATGTAGGGTAATCATTTGTTTATAATATACCCTTACTTTGTGCCATTTTCCAAATATTCACGAAGAGTTTAGTTTATTTTTTTTATTCCTTTAGTTTCAACCTTTTTTCTTCTTAATCAACAATTGACTGCTAACATTGTCATTTTCATTCCAAAATTATATTTACTCATAAAATTCGTAAAAATGTATTCAAAACATTTTGACTTGATTATTAACAAATTTGCAATGTAATTCATCCTGTCTTCATACAGTATGTCCCACTGAATACAATTGCAATAATCTCCAGTGTTTACAAAATATACTCCAGATTGAGGGCTAAACATCTCAACTTGGAAAATATTGGAAAACTAGTAAATGTAATTTCCTTAAATTTAAACTACATTCCCCTAAGTGGTGCCCCTATATGTTTTCATTGCTCCAGATCCAATGTATGTTCTCTTAAGGCATACAGCCCAAAGGGTTCTGCAGTTTCTCTGTACTATGGCTGAAAAGCTTTTGACAGCAATCTGTTGCCATTGTGCCTCAGTAGTGGTTGCTCCAACCTTCATTTCATCCTTCAGCACTTAGTTTAGAACTTTGGAACATTATAGTCTACAGCAGTCAGTTAAGGAAAACCTGTTGCACTGACCAGAAAGACCAACGAGTTTTGGGAAGACCAAAGATTGGTTTAATCCCAGAAAGCTTGGCAGTGGAGAATAGATCTGTAGCCAATTTTTATACAGTTTAGCAAGTACTGATTTGCAGAGATACACTTTACAAGCGGGCATAATCTAACAGAACCATCACAGCACCAGTTTGCTTTTACTTGCAAGAACACAAGTTAATTTGCCGTTAATGCCCATAAACCTTAAGAAATTAAACACATTAACATGCAACTGACAAAAATAACCAATGAATCCACAAGATTATTTCTAGAGAAGTCTCTTGTCGGGTGCCTGTAACAAAGACTTTTTTGAAAACTGAAGTGAACAGCCTCCTGTGTTATCCTAATCCAGTATGCTAGGGAATTCAGAATGCTGTTTGGTATTTCAGAGAATGACTTCTCTAAGTGCTTATAAAGCAAAATTAATAATACCTTGCACCTCTTTGTAAGACTGGAGTGAGCTAATCAGTCTGTAGTAATTACAAATTTTTCTTGTTTTGGAATTCAGTGGCATTCTTTAATCTGAGGGAACAATTACTGGATTTAAGCCAAAATTACTGTCTGAAATTAACACATGAATTATGGTGCCTTTTTTAAAAAAAAGTGTGCATTAATCGCACAAATTATGCAGAGAAATTACATGAGGTTTCAAAAATAGTGTCAAGAAGCTCAAATCTCATTAGTTTGCTGTCATTGACGCCTAGTCCAGCAGTGCTTGGCTCCTGCTCCCTCACTGTAAAACCTTACTCTGAAGCCATCATTCCTCAATTGATGCTGAGGTTTTTCACTTACACACAGTTTTGTACAAGTACAATCTAAGGCTTTAAAATGCTCAAATCAATCCACTACTTTTTAAAATTTTTGCATCCACCTGTTATTTAAGTCTATTTTCTGTTCCTTGAATGAGGGAGGATAAGCACCTGGCAAGTATCAATGGCTTTATTTAAATCCCAATAATACTGGAAGACCACTCTGTTGAATATTCAAGTCATGCAGCTGAGTTAGGTATCCAGGCACCATCAAGTTGATGCAACAACTACACACACCATATATCCATTTGGAGCATGATAGTGTAAGAAACTTGGCTGTTTCAATATAAAGTGATCAATATTTAAAATTTGGGCTTATGAGATCTAAGGATCTTAGCCAGTAAATATCCTTCAATTTCAAAAAAATTCCCAATCACTTCCAAAAAAATGCAAATACAGACTGCCTTAAGAATAAAGAATAAGCATTAATTTTTTTGCAATTTCATATGTTGAAGAGGTAGATTAAATCAGAATGGAGCAATTTTTTTAAAAAAGAGGAATATTCAATTAAACATTTATACAGCAGGAAGGGTAATGCTGGAGAGGGCAGTAGTATAATGAATGCAGGTAGAATTTTTTTTCATTACCTTTTTAAATTGTTTCTGTTTAATACCTCAGGGTTTATGCTGCAGTCCTAGATTTATTCCTGATGTGCAAATGATTTTTTTTAAACTGATTGATTGTGTTACAGCACCTGAGCTGAAAATGAGGATAAATGTCAGCCCTTTCACGCTGGGCTGTTTTGTTTCAGGTGACAAAAGTATTGGTAATAAAGCAAATTGATGCAGTAATTGTATCAATTAAATATGCAGTTAAAACGAAGATTAACAGATTAAAATGTTAAATTAAGATCTATTACGTTTATTTGTATTCCATTGCAAACATGCCTCCAGTTTGGTAGAACAGTTTGGTGTCTGGACAAAAATGAAGTTTTTATATTGTTGAATACTAAAGATGTTATAGCACATTAAGTTGTCTCCTAGTGCTTGTTTGTTATTATTATATAGTTATGTTTGAATCTAACATCAAACCTTGAAAGATGTGATATCGGTGTAACTTGAATTCATAGAAATAACACAAGTCTATTTACTTCTTGTTTCCGAAAGCTTCCATGATGTTTTGATTCTTTGAATTAACTTGTTTGGCTACTTTTTAGAAAATCCTTGCATATGTTGTGAAATTGTGCAGCTTTATTAGGCGATGATTACAGGAAATGCAGTAATGCTGAGAATTACTCACTTTGGTCACAGTAATTTTTTGACTCTCTCTGGTTCAAAGGAGTCTGACTTTGAAATGTTAAATTGAATTTCATAAAATTAACTACTGAAGCAAATGCGTTGGAAGCTTAAGCAGATGTAAGTGAATTAGAAGACTGACTGTGCAAGATCAATACTGAAAAAATGGAAGACTTGCATTTATTGAATGCCTTTTACAACCTTGGAACATAGTGAAGTACTTTATAGCCAGTGAACTATTTTTGAAGTGCAATCACTATTGTAATGTAGGAAATGGAGCAGCTGGTTTGCACTTGGCTTAGTCCCACAAACTGCAGTGTGACAATCACGAGAAAATCTTATGTGATGATGTTGATTGAGGTTTAAATGTTGTCTAGGACAACCAAGATGATTCTCTTTCTTTTCAGAATAGTGTCATAGGATCTTTACATGTACCACAGAGGCCTGACACAAGCCAAATGTAAGTAAATGAGGAATTTACAAGCCGTACATTGTAAGGAGAAGGGTACAGCGGGGTGAGCAGGCCCCTCCTCCTGATGAGCAGATGGGCACTGTATCTGGTCTACTTGTAACAAGGTAGATACTACTGGTGGTAGGATGAGGCCCTTCAGTTGTTATCAATTGGCCACTTAAGGGCCTGTGGCCATGAGGCAGGAAGGTTGATCATGGACCTTGCCGCCCGGAACTTCATTTTGGAAGAGGCAGGACAGCAGTGAAATTAAGACATGCCACCATTCCACCTAATTAAATGCCCTTGCTGCCTCCAAGATTGCCACCAGATTTATCTTTCAATATTTATCCATATTTATCTTGTTCTGGGTTACTCTGAGTTAGCATTGGCTGTGTAGTTTTGCAGAGATGTGTTCTGGATCGCTTGGCATTTGCAGAACTCTTGGTGGAGTCATTTATATTTTATCTTTTCTCACTGCCTGTTCTGCAAGTGTTCATGGAATTGGGGTGGATATTCTGTTGCACTCTAATTTATAAAAAAATGTGCTGCAAATTAGAGCGCAAGGAATTGGTGATTTGACTGCATTTAACGCCCTGCCCAATGAAGAAGTTGAGGCTTCCTCATTGAATTGTTTTTAAAGCTAAGATGGGCAATTTTTTGAGTAGTAAAGGAATTGAGTATTGTAGTGAGAGGGTGGGCAAGTGGAACTGAGGCCATGAAAAGATCAGCCATGATCTTATTGAATGACAGAGAAGGTTTGAAGGGCCAGATGGCCTATTCCTGCTCCTGCTTCTTATGTTCTTCTTAAGAAGAAATAAATAACTAGAAATCTGTACTAAATGTAATTAGTTGTTAGTTTTGATAGGTGTCTGTAAATCTCTTAAATTACTCATTATTATAGATAGAGATAAGATTAAGTTGAAACTTTTAAAATATTTTACTATATTCTTTCAATGAATGCCAAGCATATTAGTATACAGAAGATTGACAAAACTGCTTTCATTGGGATAATGTGTTTATGTTCTAAAGTGAAATGTGACTGAAGGAAACAAAATAACAATTTCTGTTAATAATAATTCATGCAAATGCATGTTTTGTATTTCTCTGTGGGGTCAATGATTCTATTAACAGTGACTAGACTGGACAGAGAACTAGGCTGGCAGTTTTCTTTATAGGTTTGCTGTGATTCTTACTGTGTCTTATTTTAATATAAAAATAGCAAAGAGGAAAAATGGTGCTGTATTATATTTAGTGGAAACAGAAATTTGAAAGACCAAATGGGAACTCACTGACACACTTTGAGTTGAAGTTGCTGTTTTTGTTCAATGTAATTCAGTAAAACATTGTAAAACAGAACAACGTAAACAATGCTTTAGGCAATGCCTGGAAGTACAGGTATTTAAAATATAGCAGTGCAGTGACAGTCCCAAATAGGGGGAACCAAAGCATTGTGGAATGTTCCTACCTTAGCAATCTGCAGGCCCAACTAAGTGCTCTAGAGATATGATTTAAATTCAATTAATTAATAAATCTGCAGTATAGAGTTTGTATCAATAATGATCATGCAGCTTTTTTTTATATAAGTGAGTTGGTTCCCTCATGTCCTTCAAAGAAGGAACTGTTGATCTTACTTGTTCTGGTGTATATACGTCTCTGGCTACAGCTATGTGATTGACTCCGACTCCGAGTCCAAAATGGCCTTGCTGGTAAAACAGAGATAGTAGGAACTGCAGATGCTGGAGAATCTGAGATAACGAGGTGCGGAGCTGGATGAACACAGCAGGCCAAGCAGCATCAGAGGAGCAGGAAGGCTGATGTTTCGGGCCTAGACCCTTCAGAA
>JAHRHZ010000069.1:25487285-25501380 GCA_024137785.1 Ginglymostoma cirratum | reverse complement strand
AAGAAGGGTCTAGGCCCGAAACGTCAGCCTTCCAGCTCCTCTGATGCTGCTTTGCCTGCTGTGTTCATCCAGCTCCGCACCTTGTTATCTCTTTTGCTGGTAAAACATTTAGTTTAAAGACCATGCAAGATGTTCAAATGCTGGCTTTGTTATTGAAGCTCCCATCTGGAGAACTTTTTTTTTGAACAATTGGTCTTGGATAATTCAGCATTTGTATAGGGCATAAATAAGTTGTGCTTTTTGTTTTTCTTTTGAATTTCAAATACGATTTGCATTTTGTAATTGGACATACATTTTAAATCATTAATTAAACTGTTATCTTTCAAAGTTATTGCTTGTATTGAGCAGTTATTTTTTTCAAGTTTGCTTTGGAGGTCACATGATTTTGAATTGATTGAGTTTACCGCAATTCCAGTAATATTTAAAGATTGCAAGAGGGCATGGACCAGACAGGAATTTGATCTGCTAAATTCTTAACAAAATTTGAATATTGATAAATGAGTTAACTGTAAAGAATTCAAGGTTAGCATGATAAGGCCCTTGACCATCACTGTGCATTTTTAAGTGTACAAATGCAAAGAATTTGAATTCGGCGACTATATTTTGTTTGCATTTGCGCCTTCAACCTCATAGATTTTAAAGTCAATTTGTTTCAAAAGCTCTGACTGTAGAACCATCACTGTCTACTGCACAATTTTCAATAGCTGACAGTTTTTTTTTCTAATTTTAAAGTAAGAATGGTTGGAGATTCATTTGGTTTCAGTTCAATAAGCACATAAAATAATTATCAAGTAAATTGAGTTGGTTCATTTTATTAGTCTTAAAATGTTTTAAGATTCTAAAATTCTGTGTAATTTGAAATAATGCATCTTAACACTATTTATCCTATTTTGAGACAGAGTCAAAAATACTGTTCATATTGTCCTCACAGTGCCACAAATAGAAGAAGAGTTACTGGACCTGAAACATTAATTCTGCTTTCACTTCACAGATGCGGCCAGACCTGCTGGATTTTTCCAGCTATTTCTGTTCCTGTCCTGGTTTCCAGTATCTGCAGTTCTTTTCATTTTTTTTTTGGCACAAATACTTGCCAGTTCAGATAGGCAGAGAGAAGACACCTCAGTTAATGTTTTTGGTCAATGACTTCGATCAGAAGAACGGAAGGAGAGATCTGTGCTATGGTGGAAGGTAGGATGATTCAATGAGAGTAGGGATAATGATACAAAGAAGTAGGAAATGTTAATAGGACAAGCAAAGAAATAAAGGAAGGGTCAAGAGGAGCTTTGAATGGCAGCAGCAGAACCATTACCAGCAGTCACTGGCTGAGAAAATAATCGCAAGTTATAGAACTCAGTGTTGCTTCTGGAAAGTTGTCGAATATCTAATTGAAAGATAAGCTTCTATGGAACTGTACAGGAGTATACAGAATATATGAGGCAGAGGACAAAAAGCGCATCTTGGGAGTGGGATGGAAAATTAAAATGGCAAGTAACAGTAACTGCCAAGGTTGCTCTCGATGATTATTTTCACACGTATTTAAAGCTGCTGAGGCTAATACTTAAATTTCTGACTTTTAATATCCTATGTGTATTTGGCATGTTTTCACTGGCTTTGTGAAACTGTGCCCATTAGCTCCAACCAATTGCTCTTTCTCTAATCACTTCTAAAATATCCTTTCTGAAATACTTTCCTTTTGGCAACATTTATTCATTCTGCTTCAAACATTTTTTTCTAACAGTTCGCACTTTTTTGAAACTTCGAAGCTCTCACGTTTTCCTTTATTTGACTTTTTTACATTTGTGGCCTAAGCAATGGGAGTATATTTTTCATGTTTACCTTCTCTAATCTGCTTATAATTTTGAATACATCTGCTATTACCTCTATGCTAATAAATAATCTATTGTTTGTCACTTACATAAACAATTTGGCTGAGAATATAGGAAACATGGTTAGTAAGTTTGTGGATGACTTCGAAATTGGTGCTATAGTGGACAGTGAAGAAGGATATCTAAGAGTACAACGGGATCTTGATCAGCTGAGCCAATAGGCTGAGTGGCAGATAGGGTTTTATTTAGATAAATGTGAGGTATTGGCATTTTGGTAAGACGAGCCAGAACAGGACTTAGTTAATATTAGGGCACTGGGGAGTCGAACAGAGAGACCTAGGGGTTCAGGTATATAGTTCCTTGAAAGTGGTGTCACAGGTAGACAGGGTGGTGAAGAAGCTGTTTGGCATGCTTGCCTTCATTGGTAACACCATTGAGTATTGGAGTTAGGATGTCCTGTTGCAGCTGTATAGGCCATTGGTGAGGCCACTTTTGGAGTATTGCGTACAGTTCTAGTTGCTGCTATAGGAAGGATATTATTAAATTGGAAAGGGTATAGAAAGTATTTACAAGAATGTTGAGTTATAGGGAGAGGCTAGATAGGCTGGGACTTTTTTTTTCCCTGGAGTGTAAGAGGTTGAGGGATGACCTGATAAAGATTTAGAAAATCATGAGGGGCAGAGTTAAGGTGAATAGTAAAGGTCTTCTCCCTAGGATAGAGGAGTTCAAAACTGGAGAGCATAGGTTTAAGGTGAGAGGAGAAAGATTCAAAAGGGAGCTGAGGGGCACTTTTTCACAGAGGGAGGTACATCTGTGGAATGAACTGCAGAAGAAGTGGTTGATGCAGGTACAGTTTCAAAATTTAACAGACGTTTGGACAGGTACACAAATTGGAAAGGTTTAGATGGATATGGGCCAAATGCAGGCAATTGGAACTAGGTTAATTGGGGAAACCTGGTCAGCATGGAGGTGTTGGACTCAAGGATCTGTTTCCATACTGTATGACTCTCTATGACTATAAAAACAATTTCCCCATGCACAGTATTTCCTTGATTTTGTTCTTTGTATGTACTCAATTTGTTGCATTACATTATAAATTTGGATTACTGTGCGGATGTGCACATGTGCAGCTCAAATAAGAATACGGTTCATGACTAAAACCTTTTAACCATGATATCTTAATAAATCCACTCTGCTGCATTTTGTGGTCTCTATCATTGTGATTGCTGACCAGTTGCTTTAGCATTGTTAGATATGAAATGTTTTGCATAGATTGTGTCCAAATGACTTTCAGATCCCTTCATTCCACGGATTAATCAAGTTAGTGTTTGGCTATCAACTTCAAGTCGGTGAACGGTGCTGTTCGAAACTTAGCCCATCTGAACTAATAGTGGGGCGGCACAGTGGCTCAGTGGTTAGCACTGCTGTCTTCACAGCACCAGGGACCTGGGTTTGATTCCAACTTCGGGCGACTGTGCAAACTCTATACAGACATTCTCCCTGTCTCAGCATGGGTTTCCTCCAGGTGCTCTGGTTTCCTCCCACGATCCAAAGATGTGTGGGTTAGGTGGACTGGCCATGTTAAATTACTAATAGTGTTCAGGGATGTGAGGGCTAGGTGGATTAGCCATGGGGAAATGCAGGGTTATAGGGTAAGGGTGTGGATCTGGATGGACTGCTCTTCAGAAGCTCAGTGTGGACTTGATGTGCCTAATGACCTGCTTTCACACTGTAGGGATTCCGTAATTTTAAAAAAGCACATGGATAGTTTAGGCAACAATGCTCATGCTACCTTTGTTAATTTCACTTCCAGCTTTTGATGCCATGCAGCCATTTAGTCTTATTGAAAAACTAGAAAACTTTGATATTAACCCTTCTCTGTTACTTTGGACAAGTGATTTTCTTCACAGTAGTGTCCAAAGTGTGTTAGGTTCTGGGATTTACTCAGACCTTGTGGTCACATACACATGGGACTAAATACCATATTTTGACTGTCATTGAAGGGGTTCATGAAGATTTTCTCTCCTCGAGGCCTAGCATGTTTTCTCAAACTATCGTTCCAAATTCACCTCATTAACTACCTACCATGCCCCCATGGTGCCCCTCTTGTCCAATGCTAGCTGGATTCCACCACTTGTAGCCAGAGGTACTTGCCACTGCCGGGATATCCTAGTATAGACTGTCATCCCTAGCACCGGCATCATCTTGAAGAAGCTGTTGTGTACACTGACAAGTGCTGGCAGTATGGTGACACTTTCTGTGAGCTAGGCAGAGAAGGGGAAATTAGTGCCTTGCTTTGTAGACAGGGACCTACAATCAAGCTCTTTTATGAGGCTGTGGTTGACAGTAATATTCTTTTTTGAAAGCCTTGCCTGGCACTGCCGTCTGGTAGAAACAAACTCTTTTTAAGGGTGCAGAGATTACTGAAACAGGCAGGAAGGATATTTGATGAATTGACCTTCTTGACAAAATCTGCTCTTGAAAAAATTTGACACAAATAGAGTGTCATGAACAATGAGAATCACCCTTATCTCAGTGTTACTGTTGGATTCATTCAAGCAAAAAGATTGTAATTCCTCATATTCAGGACACATCAGTTTTTGAACTCATTCATGCCCTTCTGTGTAAGAACTTTTAACCAGATCTGATATATTAATGAAGATATGTACTTTGGATAGAAGTTGCTGACTGATTATTCTAATTACATTAAAATAGTTTTGAGATCTATTATGTGACAGAGTAACTTCATCACTATTAATTGTTTTGTGTGTAATTTCTTAAGCAAATGCTTAATTTCCCCAAAATGAATTTGTTAGGAATTTCCTTTATGGACAACAAAGCAAAAGTTAGGCGTTGATCTCTTTCCAATCCAAAAGTTGGTCACAGTAATTGATTTTGAGTATTTCATTTGCACGTAACCTAGCCGGTGGTTCCCACCAGAACCTTCCTGCATACCCGGAATCTGAGCTCCTCCAAATACTTTACATAGAAACTAGGAGCAAGAGTTTGCCATTTCGCCCTTCGTACCTCCTCTGCCATTGAATATGATCATGGCTGATCCATTGGAATAATGGCAGGAGACAGAGTGGTGGGAGAAGATCTTGCTTTTCGGACAGGAGGTCTGTCACCAGCAGTGTTCCACAGGGATGGATTCTGGGTCCTCTTTTGTTTGTCATTTATCTAAATGATTTGGATGAGAATGCAGAAGACATGGTTAGTAAGTTTGCGGCTGACGCCCAAATTGGTGGCATTGTAGGTAGTGAAGGAGATTGAAAACGGATCTTGATCAAATGGGTCAATGAGCTGAAAAATAGCAGATGGAGTTCAATTTGGATAAATGCATTGTATTGTATTTTGATGCAACAAACAGGGCAGGACTTCTACAATTAACGGTAGGACCTTGGGCAGTGTTGAAGAGCAGAGGGGTTCATGTACATAATTCTTTGAAGTTCGCGTCACATATTAGCAGGATGGTAAAAAAGCCGTTTATCTCAGTCCTTTGAGTATAGCAATTGGGAAGTCATGTTGAGGTTGTGTAGGACATTGGTGAAGCCTCTTCTGGACTACTGTGTCCAGTTCTGGTCCCCCTGTTATAGGAAGGATATTATTAACCTGGAGAGGGTTTAGAAGAGATTTTCCCAGGATGTTGCTGGGTATGGAAAGTTTGAGTTGCAAAGAAAGTCTGGGACTTTTTTCACTGAAGCATACGAGCTCGAGAGGTCACCTTTATAGAAGATTATAACATTATGAGGGGTATAGATAAATAGAGTTAATGGTAGGTGTCTTTTCCCTGGGATGAAGAATTCAGGACTAGAGGGTATATTTTTAGAGTGAGAAGTAAGAGATTAAAAAAAAAAAAAGACATGAAGGCCTAATTTTTTTACAGAGAGTAGTCATGTGTGGAATGGACTTCCAAAGGAAGTGCTGGATGCAGGCACAGTTACAACATTTAACAGACACTTAGATAAGTCCATGAAAAGAAAGATTTGGAGGGATGTGAGCCAAATGCAGGTAGTTGGGACTTGTTTAGTTTGGGGTGATGATTGGCATGGACTAGTTGGGCTGAAGAGTCTGTTTTTGTGCTGTCTGACTCTATGACTCAATCTCAATGGCATATTCCTGTTTTCTCTCCACGCACCTTTGATTTTTTTTTTTATTGATAGCTTTTAAGATCTAAAATTTTAACTATCTCTTTCCTGAATATATTCTGTGACTTTGTCTCTACAGCCTTCTGAGGTATAGAATTCCACAGGTTCACTGCCCTTTGAATGAAGGAATGTTTTCCTATGTCAGTCATAGATGGTCTACCCTGTATCCTGAGACGGTGTTCCTCATTATAAACTCCCCAACCAGGAAAAACAGCCTCCTGCATCTAGTCTGTCCAACCTTGTTAGGATTTCTCAACCATCTAAACTTGAGTGATTACAGGCCCAGTCAAACCAATCCTGGAAATTTTGCATATCATTCATCCAGGGTCTATGAAACAGGTTCTATGCAGCAGGTCATTTTATACAGAGATAACAAGGTGCAGAGCTAGATGAACACAGCAGGCCAAGCAGCATCAGAGGAGCAGGAAGGCTGACGTTTCGGGCCTAGACCCTTTTTTTTACATATTTGTTGTGATAGCTGGGGCCCAAGCTCTTGTTCTGGCAATACCTCACCAGTGACTGTCAGTCAGTGCTGGTCTAAGGCAGCAGAAGAGCATCTCAGGACTGCTTGAATTCGGTGGACTGGACCATATTCAAGAATTCAGCGGCCAACCTAGACAAGTATGCCACGACTGTCACGGACTTTGTTAACAAAGTCCGATGTGCCAACGAAATCAATCTGTATGTTCCTGAGCTGGAAACCTTGGATGAATTGTGAAACCCACTGCCTACTGAAGACCAGGCATGCGGCATTCAAGTCGCATGACCCAGATCTTTACAGGAAATCCAGATATGACCTCCACAAGGCCGTTAGAGATGCTGAGAGGCCGTATCGGACCAAGGCAGAGGCCAAACTAACCGCATGTGGACACCTGCCACCTGTGGCAAGGCCTACACGACATAATGGGATACAGAATGAAATAGTAGAAAATAACGGACAAAACCACACGTCTCCCTGATGGACTCAATGCTTTTTATGCTCTTTGTCATCTTCCCTGACAGACCTGGATGCACCTGTTCCCTTAGTGACCACTGCAGACGTCAGATTGGCCTTCTTTAGAGTAAACCCGAGGAAAGCGACTGGCCCAGAAGGAGTTCCTGGCTGTGCACTCAGATCCTGCACAGACCAGCTAGCAGAAGTATTTGCTGACAACTTTAACCTCTCCTTGCTCCAATCTGAAGTCACAACCTGCTTCAAGAAGACCACATCATCCCAGTACCAAAGAAAACACATACAACATTCTTCAACGACTACCACTCGGTGGCTCTGACCTCCATAATCATGAAGTGCTTTGAGAGGTTAGTCATGCCCACATTGACTCAAGCCTCCCAGCCTGCCTTGATCCCTTGCAATTTGCCTTCCAATGAAACAACAGGTCCACAGCAGATGCCATTTCTATAGCCGTACACTCATCTCTTGAACATCTAGGCAACAGGATGCCTCTGTCAGGCTCCTACTTATTGACAACAGCTCCGCCTTCAACACTATAACGCCAACCAAATTAATCTCAAAACTCCAAGACCTAGGTCTTGGCTCCACCTTCTGCAACTGGATCCTTAGCTTCCTGCCCCACAAACCACAATCAGTGAAGACAGACAACAGCATCTTCTCCACAAGAATGCGTACTCAGCCCCTTACTGTACTCCTGACTGTGTGGCCAAATTTCGTATGCACGTCATCTACAAGTTTGCTGATGACACCACCCTTGTAGGCTGGATATCAAACAATGGTGAGTCTAAATATAGGATGCCCATCGAGGTCTTGGTGCATTGATAGCAATCTCTAAATGTCAATCAAACAAAATAACTGATCATTGACTTCAGGAAGAAAGGAAGAAATTCCCCTATCATCTTCAATGGAGATGAGGTGGATAGGGTCGAGAGCGTCAAGTTCCTAGGAGTGACAATAACCAACAATCTGTCCTGGACCTATCACATAGATGCAATAGTCAAGGAGACACAACAACGTCTCTTCTTCCTCAAGAGGCTTAGGAAATTCTGCATGTCCATAAGGACCCCCACCAATAGATGCACAATAGAAGGAATTCTATCTGGGTGCATAATGGCTTGGTACAGCAACTGCTGTGCCCAAGACCATAAGAAACTACTGAAAATTGTGTACACAGCCCAGACCATCACCTCCCATCCATGGATTCCATCTACATATCTCATTGCCATGGAAAGGCTGCCAACATCATCAAAGACCCCTCCCATCTCGGTAATACACTCTTCCAACTTCTTCCATCAGGCAGAAAATACAGAATTTTGAAAACATGTACCAACAGGTTCAAGAACAGCTTCTTCCCTGCAGTTATTAGACTGCTGAATGGGCCTCTCTAATTTCAAATCAAATGCTTTTGTGCAGTTATAATCTTGTATGCCTTGTGCTGTCTAAACTCCTTATGATCTGCCTATAATGTTTGCAAAACAAAATTTTTCACTATACCTAGCTGCATCTGGCAATAAGAAATCCAATCACATGGAAAAAGACATTTATTCCTACTCTACTTCCTGTCTGTCAACCAATTCTCTCTATTAACCCCCCCCCGGTCCAGTGTGCTTTAACTTTGCCCACATCCACTGGTTCTTCCCTTGTTTATTCTGCTAATTAAATTCTCAAAAGTACCCCAGTAGATTTGTCAAGTATGTTTTGACTTTTATTAACCCATGATGCCTTTGTCCAGTCCCAAAAAGTTTCCCAAATGTTCTGTTTTCACGTATTTTATAATAGACTGTAGCATTTTCTCCACTGACAATAGGTTAGCCGGTCTGTGTGATGTTGTTTTATTTCTTTCTACCTTTTTAAATAGTGGGATTGCATTGGTCATCCTCCCATATGTAGAAATGGCTCCAGAGTCTATTGAATTCTGGAAGATGAACACCAATGCATTCAATATTTCCAGGGCCATTTCCTTTTCTACTCTTGGATGTAGATTATCTGGACCCGGTGACTTGTCAACTTTTAACTCCTTTAACTTCTCAGCAGCAATGTGTTAGTGTTTTCCTTCAATTTCGCCCTGTCGCTAACTCGTTGGTTCCCTAATATTTCTAGAGAGCTTTGTGCCCCTTTTTTTGTAAAGACCGAACCAAAGCATATGTTCAATTTTTCTACCATTTCTTTGTTCTGCATGATAATTTCCCTAGCTTCTGACTGTAAGGAGCTACCTTTTTTCTTTCCAAAGCTTTTATGGTCAGTTTTTATATTCCCTGAAATTTTGCTGTCATACATGATCTTAGCCCTCTTGATCAAGCTATTTGTCCTCTTCTTTGTTGAATTCTGAAATGCTCCAAATCATCATGCTTGCTACTTGTCTGGCAATTTTATATGTCTACTTTTTGCTTATAAAATAAATTATGGTTAATATTAAAATCAAAGGTTGAGCCACCTTTTCTCATTTATTCCTGTCTGATGAAAAAATTTTTTAAAAATTGTTGTAAATCATGTACATGCACATTAACTATGAATCATTATCCATCCACCATCAGCCCCTTTAATAGGGTTTCCCAATTTATCCTTGCCAATTTGCGCCTAATACCCTCATAGTTCCCTTTGTTTTGATTCAGGGCCGTAGTTTCAGATTCAACATCTCCACCCTCTAACTTACTGAAGAATTCTATGATATTATGTTTGCTATAATCCAAGGGCCTCCGCACAACAAGATGGTAAATCCGTTCTTTCTCATTGCACACTACCCAATCTAGAGTAGTCTGCTCTGGCCCTTTAGGCTGTTTTGCCATCCATTTGGATTGCTGCTGAGTTATATCTCAAGTCCACCCCATGCCTAATTCTGAAACTGTTCACATATCCTAACAAAAGTTCATCTGTCTTATAATTTTCAATGGACATAATCTTAACAACATTGAATTTCAACTGATTTTGTTTATACTAATCTGCAGATTTGAGTTCACTTTCTAAATCCTAAGTTTTTTAAGGGGAGGTGATGGCTTTTTAGTATTATCATTGGAGTGTTATTCCATGAATTTAACTAATTGTCTGAGAATCCGAGTTCAAATTCTGCCCCGGCAGATGTTGGAATTTGAATTAAATCATCATCTGGAATTAAGAGTCTAGTGATGACCATAAAACCACAGTCAAATATCAGGGAAAAAAAACATCTGCTTCATTAATGTCCTTCCCTTAAGGACGTGTACCATTTTTATCCGGTCTGTCCAATATGTGACTCCAGGACCACAGCAATGTGGTTGACTCTCAACTGCCCTTTAAAATGGCCTAGCACATCACTCAGTTGTATCAATTGCTACAAATTCTCAAAAAAAAACAAATTGAATGGATCACCTGGCATCGATCTATGACCAGAAACAATATCAGCAAAATAGCCCTATTGACCCTGCAAAGTCCTTTATTGCTGACACCTCGATTATTGGTGCCAAAACTGGGAGACCTGTCTGACAGGCAAGCAAGCAGCAACATTATAGTCATACTCATGATATCATACCTGACAAACACTATCCCAGCCATCACCATCCCTGGTTACATCCTGCCCCACTAACCGGAGAGGCCCAGCTGAGGTGGTGGCACAGTGGTATAGAGTCAGGAGGGAGTTTTCAACAAGCCTTGTGGCATCAGGTCAAACATGGGCAAGGAATCTGTCTGTTGTTTACCATGTACCATCCTCCCTCAGCTAATGACTCTGAACTCTTCCACATTGTCACCCTCAGTGCTTCCTCCAAGTGTTTGCAATGTCGACCACTATGCTGGCAGCAGCACTAGCAATTGATCTGGTCAAGTCCATGGCTGCTAGAACTGAGTCGGCAGCAGGTGGTGAGGGAACCAACAAGTTGGAAAACATACTTCATCGTCGCTGGTCTGCCGACTGCAGGTGCATCTGTCCATGACAGTATCTTTAGGAGTGACCGCCACACTGTCCTAGTAGACACAAAGTTCCACCTTCACATTGATAATACAGTCCATCGTGTTGTGTGGTGCAGTCACCATGCTAAATGGGACACACTTTAAACAGCAGAGTTGTACTGAAACACAATCTGAAACCTCATGACCTGGCATATTCCCCACTCACCATCACTATCAAGTCAGAGAATCAGCCCTGGTTCAATGAAGAGTGCAAGAGGTCATACAGGAGCATTAGCAGGCACAACTAAACACCTAAAATGCCTCAAATTAGTGAAGTTACAAAACAGGATTACTTGTGTGCCAAATAGCATAGGAGCAAGTCATAGACAGAGTTTAAGCAATTTCCACAATGAATGGATCAGATCTAAGCTCTATTTGACGTGTATCATCCACTTGTGAATGGTGTTGGCAATCAAATAACTGACCAGAGGGAGAGGGTCCACAATATCCCTAACCCCATTCTCAATGGTGGGGGAGCCCAGCACATCAGTGCAAAAGAAGAGGCTGAAGTATTTGCAATAATCTTCAGCTAGAGGTGCTGAGTGGATGATCCATCTTGGCCTCCTACAGAGATCTCCAGCATCACAAATGCCAGTCTTCAGGTAATTTTATTTACCTCGTGATACCAAGAAATAGTTGGAGACACTGGGTATTGTAATAGCTATGGGCTCTGTCAACATTCTGCCAATAGTATTGAAGACTTGTGCTCCAGAAATTGCCACACGCCTGGCCAAGTTGTTTCAGTACAGCTACAATACTGGCATCTACCCTCCATTTCCCAATCCCTACACTCATCCCTGGAACATCTGGATAACAAGGATGCCTACGTTAGTCTCCTACTCATCGACTACAGCTCCTCCTTCAATACCATAATCCTCTACAGACTAATCCCAAAACTCTGAGACCTAGATCTCGGCTCTGCCCTCTTTAACTGGATCCTCAGCTTCCTGATCCATAAACTGCAATCAGTGCAGGTAGACAACAGCACCTCCTCCACAATAACACTCAACACTGAAGTCCCCCAAGGATGCATTCTCAGCCCCTTACTGTACTCCCTGTACACCCATAACAGTGTTGTCAAATTCTGAACGAAGGCCATCTACAGGTTTGCCGACAACACCACCGTGGTAGGCCGGATATCAAACAACGATAAGTCAGTATACAGAAAGGACATAGAGAGCTTGGTGTCATGGTGCAATGATAGGATCTCTCTTAAAGTTGGCAAAACAAAAGAACTGGTCGTTGACTTCAGGAAGAATGGAGAAGGACACTGCCCCATCTGCATCAATGGAGCTGAGGTGGAGAGGGTCGAGAGTGTCAGGTTCTTTGGAGTGATGATAACCGACAATCTGACCTGGACTTCCTACATAGATGTGATGGTCAAGAAGACATAACACCACCTCTTCTTCCTGAGGCGACTTAGGAAATTCAGGCAAGCACGTAAAGACTCTCTCCAACTTTTACAGATGCACCATAAAAAGCATTCTATAATGGCCTGGTATGGCAACCACTCTGCCCAGGACCGTAATAAACTGCACAAGGTTGCATGCAGAGCCCAGAACATCACAGAAGTCAACCTCCCAAGCATGGACTCCATTTACACTTTTTGTTGATGCAGAAGAGCTGTCAACATCTTCAAAGATCCCTCCCACTCTGGTAATGCTCTCTTACAATCTCTTCCATCAGGCAGAAGATACAGAAGCTTGAAAACATGCAGCAACACGTTCAAGAACAGCTTCTTCCCTGCTGTTATTAGACTCTGAGTGGACTGTCTAACTTCAATTGATGTTGATGTTGCTAATGTTGATCTTGCTTTGTGCACCACCTGTGCAGTTGTAACCCGTATACCTCACACTGTCTAAGCACTCTATGATGTGTATGACCTTGTTTGCTATGATCTGCCTGTACTGCTTGCAGAACAAAGTGTTTCCCTATACTTAGGTACATGTGACTACGGTAAATCAAATCAAATAATGTGGGTAATTGCCCAGGCATATGCAGTACACAAAAAAAACAAATCCAACCGTGCCAAATACTGCCCCATCAATCTACTCTTGATTATCATTAAAGTGATAGAAGTTGTAATCAACAGTACTATCAAGCAGCAGTTGCTCAGTAATAATGTGCTTACTGACTCCCAGTTTTGATTTTGCAAAGAATTTCTGAAGAAGGTTCTAGGCCCGAAACGTCAGCTTTCCTGCTCCTCTGATGCTGCTTGGCCTGCTGTGTTCATCCAGCTCTACATCTTGTTATCTTTAATTTTGCAAAGTTCACTTATCTCCTGACCTTATTACAGCCTTTGTTCACACACAGATAATAGAGCTGAATCCCAGAGGTCTGGTGAGGGCAACAGCCCTTGATATAAAGGCTGCATTTACCTGAGTGTGGCATCAAGCTGTCCTAGCAAGACTGAAATCAATGGGAGTCAGGGGACAAGCTCTCTAATGGTTGGAGTCATTCCTGGCACAAAGAAAAGTGGTTGTGGTTGTTGGAAGTCAGTCGGTTTCAGTTCCAGGACATCGCCACAGAATTCCTCAGGCATCGTGTCCTAGATTTAACCATCTTCAACTGCTTCGTCAATGACCTTCCCAACATCATGATGCCAGAAGCGGGAACGTTTGCTGATGGTTGCACAATGTGCAACACCATACAGGACTCCTCTGTACTGAGGCAGTTGATGTCCAAAAGCAACTCCCTCCCTAACATAACAAGGTGTGGAGCTGGATGAACACAGCAGGCCAAGCAGCATCATAGGAGCAGGAAAGCTTGACGTTTCGGGCCGAGACCCTTCATCAGAAATGGGGGAGGGGAAGGGGGTACTGAAATAAATAGGGAGGGGGGGGGGGCGGATAGAAGATGGATAGAGGAGAGGATAGGTGGAGAGGAGACAGACAAGTCGAAGAGGCGGGGATGGAGCCAGTAAAGGTGAGTGTAGGTGGGGGGTTAGGGAGGAGATAGGTCAGTCCAGGGAGGACGGACGGGTCAAGGGGGCGGGATGAGGTTAGTAGATAGGAGATGGGGGTGGGGCTTGAGATGGGAGGAGGGGATAGGTAAGAGGAAGAACAGGTTAGGGAGGCGGGGACGAGCTGGGCTGGTTTTGGGATGCGGTAGGGGGAGGGGAGATTTTGAAGCTTGTGCCACAATGATGCCACCCGAAGGCTGCAGGAGCAGCAAATCATATTCAGCCTGGGAGCCTTGCAGCCCAATGGTATCAATGTGGATTTCACAAGCTTCAAAATCTCCCCTAC
>JAHRHZ010000069.1:25426933-25487185 GCA_024137785.1 Ginglymostoma cirratum | reverse complement strand
GCTGGTTTTGGGATGCGGTAGGGGGAGGGGAGATTTTGAAGCTTGTGCCACAATGATGCCACCCGAAGGCTGCAGGAGCAGCAAATCATATTCAGCCTGGGAGCCTTGCAGCCCAATGGTATCAATGTGGATTTCACAAGCTTCAAAATCGCCCCTCCCCCAACCGCATCCCAAAGCCAGCCCAGCTCGTCCCTGCCTCCCTAACCTGTTCTTCCTTTCACCTATCCCCTCCTCCCACCACAAGCCGCACCCACATCTCCTATCTACTAACCTCATCCCGCCCCCTTGACCCATCCGTCCTCCCTGGACTGACCTATTTCCTCCCTACCTCACCACCTACACTCACCTTTACTGGCTCCATCCCCGCCTCTTCGACTTGTCTGTCTCCTCTCCACCTATCCTCTCCTCTATCCATCTTCTATCCGCCTCCCCCTCTCTCCCTATTTATTTCAGAACCCTCTTCCCCTCCCCCATTTCTGATGAAGGGTCTAGGCCCGAAACGTCAAGCTTTCCTGCTCCTATGATGCTGCTTGGCCTGCTGTGTTCATCCAGCTCCACACCTTGTTGTCTCAGATTCTCCAGCATCTGCAGTACCTATTATCCCTCCCTAACATTATTGTTGGTCTACCTACAGCACATGAACTGCAGCAATTTAAGAGGACAGCTCACCATCACCTTCTCCAGGGCATTTAGAGATGGACAATAAATGCTGGCAATAAATATCCAGGCCCGGACTGAAGGGTGCAAATAACATTCATGCCATACAAATGCAAAGCAATGACCATCTCCAATAAGAGTCAATCTAAACACTGCCCTTTACCATTCAGTGGCATCAGCATCACTGAATCCCCACTATCAACATTTACCAGTGACCAGAAACTGAACTGGAATAGTCATGTAAGTGTTGTGGCTACAAAGGCAGGTCAGAGGCGAGAACCCTGCAGCGAGTAACTCACCTCCTGACCCCACAAAATACCTATCATCCTCAAGGCACAAATCAGGCGTATAGTGGAGTACTTCCCAATTGCCTGGATGAATGCAACTCCAGCAGCAGTCAAGACTTGACATCACCCAGGACAAAGGATCCTGCTTTGTCGGCATCACATTCAAAAACGTCTACTCCCTCTACCTTTCATGCTCAGTAGCAACAATGTGTACCATCTACATGATGCACTGTAGAAATTCACCAAAGGTCCTTAGGCAGCACCTTCCATCTAAAAGGATAAGGGCAGCAGACATATGGGAACAGCAAAACTGCAAGTTCCCCTCTAAGCCACTTGCCAACCTGATTTGGAAATCCATTAGTATTCTATCACTGCTGGGTCAGAATCCTGGAATTTTCTTCCTAACAGTATTGTGGGTCTACCTACAGCACATGACCTGCAGCAATTTGAGAAGACAGCTCACCGCCACCTTCTCCAAGGCAACTAGGGATGGGCAATAAAGACTAGCCCAGTCAGTGACATATTTGTCCCATGACTGAAGAAAATAAGTCATCTACAGTGAGCCACTCTCCCCATTTTTGTGTTGCTTGCAAGTCTTTAACGTTGTGCACCTTGGACCCAAAAACATATCTGATATTATTCACAAACAGAAATTGTGGAAGGGTTCGGCAGTTCAGGCAACATCAGTGGAAAGAAGTCAAGAGTTAACATTTTGGGTCCAGTGTCCCTTGCTCAGAACTGGAATCCTGTTGAAGGCAGGAACAGAACTTCTTCAAGGTGGGGTTAAAAGGGACCACTCCCTCCGCGACTCCCTTGTCCGCTCCACAGTCCCCTCCAGCCCCACCACACCCGGCACTTTTCCCTGCAACCGCAAGAAGTGCTACACCTGCCCCAACACCTCCTCCCTCACCCCAATCCCAGGCCCCAAGAAGACTTTCCACATCAGGCAGATTTTCAGCTACACATCTGCCAATGTGGTATACTGCATCTGCTGTACCCGTTGTGGCTTCCTCTACATCGGGGAAACCAAGCGGAGGCTTGGGGACCGCTTTGCAGAACACCTGCGCTCAGTTCGCAACAAACAACTGCACCTCCCAGTCGCGAACCATTTCAACTGCCCCTCCCATTCCTCAGACGACATGTCCATCCTGGGCCTCCTGCAATGCTACAGTGATGCCACCCGAAGGCTGCAGGAACAGCAAATCATATTCAGCCTGGGAACCCTGCAGCCCAATGGTATCAATGTGAACTTCACAAGCTTCAAAATCTTCCCCCCCACCCCGCAACCGCATCCCAAAACCAGCCCAGCTCATCTCCACCTCCCTAACCTGTTTTTCCTCTCACCTATCCGCTCCTCCCACCTCAAGCCCCACCCCCATCTCCTATCTACTAACATCATCCCGCCCCCTTGACCCGTCCGTCCTCCCTGGACTGATCTATCTCCTCCCTACCCCCCCACCTACACTCACCTTTACTGGCTCCATCCCCGCCTCTTCGACTTGTCTGTCTCCTCTCCACCTATCCTCTCCTGTATCCATCCTCTATCCGCCTCCCCCTCTCTCCCTATTTATTTAAGAACCCTCTTCCCCTCCCCCATTTCTGATGAAGGGTCTAGGCCCGAAACGTCAAGTTTTCCTGCTCCTATGATGCTGCTTGGCCTGCTGTGTTCATCCAGCCCCATGCCTTGTTATCTCTTCTTCAAGGTGGGTATGCCTGGAAGAGATGTGGCAATAAAAACTGAAAGAACTGCAGATGCTGGAAATCAGAAATAAAACTGGAACTCGCTAGAAAAGTTCAACAGGTCTGGCAGCATCTGTGGTGAGAAATCAGAGTTAATGTTTCGGATCCAGTGACCCTACCTTAAAAGTGAGGAAGGTTCTGATTTCTCTCCATAGATGCTGCCAAACCTGCTGAGCTTTTCTAACAAGTTCCGTTTTTATTTCTGATTTAAAGCAGCTGCAGTTCTTTCAGTTTTAACTGGTATTGTTCAGTTTGGTCTGCAAAGACATAACAGCTTGGGAATTTGGCATTTTCTGATCATAGCGAAACTCTCTGATTTGAAATTTGTACTTGACAATTTGCAAGAACCCAGATTTCAAAGACAATACTTCAGTACTTTGTGATTTCCTTCGCTAATTTCTGTGCCTAGGGCTACTTGAACCATCTCTGGTGCGTCTTCTCAAATAAACCTTGAAATATTTGTACAATTGAAATAAACATCCTTCTGAACTCTGACGGTGTTCATAATACAAAAATGAAACTTAATTGCATTTCTTTCTGTTTGTCTTTTCCTTGTGTTATTTTTCCTTTTATGCTGAAGAATTCATAATGTTTAGTGGTTACTTAGTTTACAGCATTTAGAAATTGAACCACTGCCAACGTGGCAGTTATTCAGAACACTGATATCACCTTGTCATAGTTGTGGGAGGAAGGACGGATGAGATGAAGGGTTGTGGCTGCACACTGCTGACATGAATGCTTACATTCTTCAAAATGATCATCAGTCATACAGCACCCCAGAAGTAAAATATGCCCCAGGGTCGTTATTCATAGTATCAAAGAGTTGGCTGTTTCCAATGAAATCTATGAGCTCTTGTTGCTTGCCACATGAAGATGCAAGTAGAGCCTTAGGCAGTGGTGACAGCAAACTAATCATCTTATGGAATATGCACTGTTATTGCACTCTGATCCCTGGCTTTGGAGAGGGCATTAGTAACTTTTTAGGCCAAGAAATTTTGACTTGATTGATTTAGGCTAATGCACCTTCTGAAGAATCCAAGCAAAAAATTTTTTGTTCAGTTGCAGCCTATTAAAAGTGCCTGTAGTGTGAACCACACAAAACTAAGAGATAGAATGTCACAACGTCAATTAGGGAACTTCAAAGTTTCCACCCGATGTTGAAAGTGTACACTCCTGTTTAAGAGGGGCTGTTTGCCAGGGCCTATTCATTAAGGCAGGGGTGCTTTTATCAGGGGGAATCTGCTCACCAAGTCCACTTGAATAGACTATAGCTTTGGCTTAAGATTCAGTAGTAGCATCTCAATATGTTTTCCTGCTCTGATTCACAAACCTTTTTCTAACTTATGAAGTATTCCATTAGAGATTAACTGAGCCAGGATATGAAGGCTGCACAGTAGGCTTTCCAATGGGTATCCAACTCCATACAATCTGATAAACAGCCTGTTTGTGCTACTGTCTGAGCTGTACTTGAGCCTCCTCCCATCTTTCCTTATTGTAACCAACTATTCCTTTCTCCATCTTACATCTATGTCCCCTTGTCCTTGTGCAGTCAGTTAATATGGAGAATTTGCCCTTTTCTTCTTTACTTAATTCTATTGCAACCTTATACTCCTTTTCCGTGATATGCCTGTTTCAGTGACCCTTAAATGAACCTATATTATTCACTTCAACCAATCTCTGAGGTAGCGAGTTGCATTTTCTCACCCCTTTGTTTTGGTAAAAGAAGTTTCTTCGGAATTCCCACTGGATTTTTATTCAGTCCCCCCCTAATCCTTTTGCCAGTTGTTGTAGTCAGAGGAAGAGCAGAGGTTCCTAGGGAAATCCATTTTATTAGGCAGCATGGAACCTGAAATTATGGGATCCATATAGTCTGTAATAATTTTGAAATTCAGTCTTGAGAAACTTTGGTTCAATCGTTAAGCTTTGGAGAAGAGTCGCTGTAGGGAAATAACTAGCTCAGGCCCAAAGCAAATACAGCTCTGATTGACAGTTTGAGAGCAGGTTCGAACATTTATGCTGTGGGTTTATATTCTGGGAAACTACCTGAGACTTTAGTCAAATCAGCAGATTTGTTACATTCTGTGATATATGGCAAGTCATCACTGCCATCAGGGCTGCTCAATTTACACATTTTCCACATTTCCAACAGCTATTGGGAGTGTTGCTTGCATCGTTGTGCCAGTACATGCCCCAAATGTAAATCTCCACACTTGTGAGAGCCACAGAGATCACCCACTCCCTGAACATGCTGCTTATGTCATAACAGACATAACTTCTAGCACGTGGTATACTGGTGGCTTTAAATTTTTTTTTTATTTACTTATACATTTTCAGCCCAGTGGCTCAACTTTACGGCAAGGAAGCAAGATAACAATTTTGATGGATGGTGAAGGATACCAGGTGCTTCACTTATTCATAAGACCTTGAACATTGCAAAGGAGCTTTAAAATAAAGAACACATTAAGACAAGAATTGATACCTGGACTACTTGCAGTATGTGTCAAACATTGTCTTATGAATGGTATGCTTCGTAACTTTGTATGCAAGACATGACTGATGGTATATGCCCCAGACAATATCATCAAGCCTGATGCTGACACTGTTGATGATTTAGAACTGGCCTGTGAAGAATGGGAAACAGGTGCAGTAGAAACTGCTGCTGGATGGCTGACAAACATATCCATCTGACAGATTTTCATGCTGAATAAAGCATTTGTTTTCATTTCAGTTCACCATGGATCTGGCTGGTTTCACCAACTACGTGTCCTTTCTCTTCACACCCTAATCCTGAACCTCAATGTCAACAAGCTACCTGTACACAATATCATGCAAGAGTGAAAATTGTAACAACTGCAGATGTTGAAAATCAGAAACAAAAACCAAAATTGCTGGAAAAGCTCAGCAGATCTGACAGCATCTGTGGAGAGAAATCAGAGTTAATATTTCAGGTCCGGTGACACTCCAGCAATCATGCAAGCGTACCTTTGCCATATCACCTTATGCACTCACATTAGGGTAAGGCAGTGAAAAATAGAACTCTATTCCAAAGGGTGTAGATCCTGGGCCAATTTACATTTTCGGTTCTAAATCTAATAGATTCACCTTGGTTTTGGGCAGCAAGAGATAATCAACTTAGGGTGCCTAAAGTTAAATTGAGTTACTTGACATGGTCTAACGGAATGGCAGGTCAGATTCAAATGCTAAGATGCCTATTCCTGTTTTCATATGAGATAAATCTTCTGTCACCATTTAATATTTCCACAAGATTTTCTCTGCTCTATCTGACACCATTTTGCCTCATAATAAAAAAGCACAAAACATTGGATGTCTGAAACGAAAATAAAAGCTGTTCAAACCATTTAGTCAGGGCATATCTACAAAGGAAGAAGCAATGTTGACATTCATCAGGCTGAACAATAATGATTTTGTTTTCTGTCCACGTGTTCAGTTGGTAAGTCTCTGCATGTGTGGAAGTTGTCGGTTTTCATTTAAAGTATTTTCTTCATCAAATTCTGAACTTTTCTCTTGTTTTTGTTGCAAATTAAGTGTGTTTATGATTGTAGGTACTTTGCAGAATTTGACAGTTATTTTACATTAAAGTATTACTGCAACTGAAAATCTAATCTGTTATTTGGTGTTGGAATAGTTTTCTTTATAAGATTTTTGCGGCAAACGAATTTTGAACTGTAATAATTTGTTCACGATTTGCCTTTACAGACAATCCTCAGTGTAAGTTTAATGAATGTGATAAGGTGACAAATTTCATTACAAGCCATCTTTGTCACAAGTAATGTTTAGGAGCAAGCATGGGGCTGGATGAACACAGCAGGTCAAGCAGCATCACAGGAGCAGGAAAACTTAGATAACAAGCATGGGGCTGGATGAACACAGCAGTGAGATAACAAGCATGGATGATCTCGGATTCTCCAGCATCTGCAGTACCTTTTATCTCTAATGTTTAGGAGCAATTCATTTTTATAGTGAGAAGGGCAAGGTCGAATAAGGCATTATAAGGTAGAGCAAAGTTCACAGGAGTGGTTATCCATTGGAATGAATACGTGTAATTTATTTCAACAGTTTCAATGTTAATAACCACTGTAATCATTGTTGGTTATGATAGGTGCAAGAAAACAGTCTGCAGTACCATCTGCTGCAATATCTGTCAATCAAAGCAGCAAAAGTATGCTGGTATATAGCTTGTAGTCAAACTAGTTTAATTATTATAAGACATTTTATGGTGGTTTTGGTCATCAGGTTTGGTTCTAGTTCAGCTTGTATTTGAAGTCTCAATATTTAAAAAATAATGTTTTAATGATATGGATACAATAATTTATGACTGACGTATTTGAAGGTCACATGATTTAGCAAATAAAATTGGGAATTATATTTGCTGTGAGCTCAGAGAATTAAAGAACTTGAGTACTTTTCACAAGTGAGGATGGATTGTGCTTCAGTCAATCTCCATATAGTTCTTGAAAATCTTTTAAAAATAACTATCTATACATTTGGCATTGCTGAGCAATTGACAACTTCAATCTACAAAACTATTTGAAATTGCTCTGAATGGATATTATCATGTACATGAGACAAGCCTTTGTTTAACCTGTAAGTAAACTGCATTTAAATCTCATTTCCAGGCCATTCAAAACTATGCAAAGTCTACCCAAATCCGGAATGAGCATTCTGCAGGAAATATTATGTTGTAAAAGAATGATAAGCCTGGACCCTTGCCCCAAAATAAGACATCTTTTGCTGGGTATTGTTTTCTTCCGTCTCCAGTGATGTTAAACTCCTGTGTCAATTCCCACTTCTGCTTTGTTACAACAATGTTACTCTCATTGATTTCAGGTGGGAGATAGTGTTCAGAGAACAGCCCAAGCCTTGCCCTAAAAATCCTTTGGGATGTTTCTTTACCCTCGAGCACTTTAACCCGCCTGCGCTTCCACTCACCAAACATGAGTAAGGTTAAAATCCAGGCTGGTGTCTTTCATTCCCTAATGTAGAACATGATACAAATGAACCATCTTGCATAGTTGTTAAGCACATCAATTAAGTTAAGAATCTTGAATTGGAGATGTAATATGTTTGCTATATTTTTGTGACTGGTTCTGTTTACTTTTGAACATGGAGATTCTTTTCACAAAGAATTAAAATTACCAGAATTGATAGAATGATCAGTTTCTTTCATAAACTATAACGTATAGTGGCACCAAAATAAATACTTGTTCTGTCTACCCCACGATGATACTTCTCTCATCAGCAGCAGACCCACGAAACCGTGGTTGATACTTTTGGAAAAGAGAATATATGGTTAACTTTGTTCATCTTTCTTAAATAAAAAAGACCTAAAGTTAGCCCCAGCCCCTCCTTCATTGCTGTATTATATTTTTTTCCATTAAATGTTTCCAGGATTTTTGCCTCCATTTAACTGATACCAATCCCAAATTTACCTTTTGCAAAGTTTATGCCCATTGCCAACTTAAGCAACTTGATTTAAAGCAACTTTCTGAATTCTTGCTATCTATACCATTTATCTTACCTACTATTTCCAGACAATCATCCATCAAGACACTCCTTTTTGAAATTAGGGGCTGCTCTAACTTTTTAACATCAGTGCGAAATACCAGGAAACCAAAGAAGTGCATTTTAAGCAGGTGGAGACATGGGATATGAAAGGAAAAGAGGTTTATGGAGGATAAACCAGGGCTTAAAATGTATTCAACCACAAATCATGGAGGAAGGCAGAGAGATGGGATGCACGAGGTGATGAATATATTTGATTGAACACAAGGATGTGAATTTTAAGTTAGAGGTATTGGATGGTGCAATTGGATTGGATCCAGTGTTGGTCATAGAACACTGGGAATATGACAAAGTCCAATTCTGCCATCAAGGTTTGAATGGTGAGTCAAGACTCTCACCAGTGCATGACAAGAGGCCTATTTGCATGTCTTGAGTATCTAATCTCGTCTCATTGATGTGCATTTTTGAAGTCTTCCATGTTCTGGACAGAACTGTGACAATAATTCCCAACATGAAATTTATAGCAGGTATCAGTTGGGAAGCAGGAATGGCCACAGAGATAACAATTGCACCCTTGTTATTTTCAGACAGTTCTTTTAGCTGTGATTTTCCTTTCATTGCTATATAGGCAGAAATAACAATGGGGTCAGAATGTGATTAAAAAGATGAGTTTCAACAATTAAATTGTTCAACAGCTTGTGCTGGTGAAATAATCTCTTGAATGGAAATCACAAGATTCTGGATGATATGAGCTGTTCCATTGTTAGCTTCAGGAAAGCCTGCTTCTGTGTTTCGTGAAATTGCTGCTTTTACATGTGACACATTAAAGTCACTTATGCAAGTTAAGTCTAGTAATTGGAATTGTAACTACCCTTTTAACAATGTGATAATTGTTTATGACACTAATGAAGTCTTTGTAAGTGAACATATAAATGTGTTGCATCTCATTTTTTCAGATTGTGAATTGTCATTGATGAAATTTAAAACTCTTACTGTTCCTTCTCTGTAACTCTCTTTCTTTATCCAACCTTTCAATCCATCTAAACTAAAGACAAAGAATTGCAGATGCTGGAAATCTGAAACTAAAACAGAAACTGCTGGAGAAACTGAGCAGGTATTGCAGCACCTGCAGAGAGAAAAAAGAGTGAACTTTTAAAGCCCAATGACCTTTCATCAAAACTGAAAACAGATGGGATCTGGTTTTTGCTTGTCTGTAAATTATAATAAAAATCAGTACAAGCTTAGGTTTTTCATGCTTTTGAGATTACCCAAGAGCAAACTTAACCTTGTGCCTGCACTTCTATGCAATGTTGCATTGGTTGCTGTCTAATGGTAGGGAAGTTATTATATTTTAACACCAAGAAAACCGGCTTCTTCTGCAAGTCTCTGGGATCTCTCCTTCTGGTTGTTATTAAGGAATAAGGTGATAGGAGGAGGGCCTCAAACCTGTTCATCCATTCAACTAGACCATAGGCAGGTCATCACTACTTTCCCAAAGGGAATTAAGGATGAGCAACAAATGCTGGCAACAGCCCAATCCCATGAAAGAATGAAAAAAAAGGTCTGTATTTTAACGATAAATAATCTGAGAAGGGTCATCAGACCTGAAACGTTAACTCTTGATTTTTTTTCTTCACAGATGCTGCCAGACCTGCTGAGCTTTTCCGGCAATTTTGTCTTTGTTCCTGATTTACAGCATCCGCAGTTCTTTCAGTTTTTATTTGATAAATAATCAACTTCAATTTTGAAATTTTCAATTGGTTTAGCCTCTCAGTTATTTTGAGAGACTTCTCCAAATTTCCTCCAATCCTTTTGTGAAGAAGTGCTCATGACGTTGCTCCTTCAAATGCCCAAATTGTTATGCCTAAAGTTCCCAGTAAACAATATTCTCACATAGCTACTTAAAACTCTCCATGCTGACTTGCCTCAAGTTAGCCCCTGCTCCCATGTTGGGAGGGCATTCCTATGGCTGCTGAGTGAGCATTTGGAGCCAGAAGCTACATGGCCCAAAGACGAGGCCGTGGGCAATACAGGTAGCCCATGTGGCCTTAAAGAAATCACCTGCCCATGTAAAAATAATAGTAAGCATTGGTTCTGCCCTCTTGTCCTGCACTCCGCCTCCTCTGCTGTTGCATTTTTATATAATTTTGAACTCAGTTGCATCTTTCTTCAGTCTTCAAGTCTCAAAAGAATACATTTTTTTTTAGAATTAGAATCCCTACAGTGTGGAAACAGGCCCTTCGGCCCAACAAGTCCACACTGACCCATCCCCCTATAACCCACACACCCCTGAACACTATGGGCAATTTAGCATGGCCAATCCACCTAGCCTGCACGTCTTTGGACTGTGGGAGGAAACTGGAGCACCCAGAGGAAACCCACGCAGACACGGGGAGAACGTGCAAACTCCACACAGACAGTTACCTGAGGCTGGAATCAAACCCAGGTCCCTGGTGCTGTGAGTGTGCAGTGCTAACCACTATGCTACCATGCCGCCCTAACATATCTAGCCTTTCGGGGCAAAATGTCGCCATCCGCAGATGGTGGACTGTGAGGTTGGTAGAATATCGGGGACCCACAATATGATGGTACCCCAGTGCATTTCTGTCACTGGGGAATTTTGGCTTGGCTGCTTGCTCCTTTGCAATGGACAGTCAAATTACACAGTCAAAAACCCTGCTAAAGACCAATTTGTGAAGCCTCTGGCATTTCATAGAACATAGAACATTCATAGAACATAGAACATTACAGCGCAGTACAGGCCCTTTGGCCCTCGATTTGGCACCGACCTGTGAAACCAATCTGAAGCCCATCTAACCTACACTATTCCATTATCATCCATATGTTTATCCAACGACCATTTAAATGCCCTTAAAGTTGGCGAGTCTACTACTGCTGCAGGCAAGGCATTCCATGCCCTTACTACTCTCTGAGTAAAGAATCTACCTCTGACATCTGTCCTATATCTATCGCCCCACAATTTAAAGGTATGTCCCCTTGTGCTAGCCGTCACCATCCGAGGAAAAAGGCTGTCACAGTCCACCCTATTTAATCCTCTGATCATCTTGTATGTCTCTATTGAGTCACCTCTTAACCTTCTTCTCTCTAACGAAAACAGCCTCAAGTCCCTCAGCCTTTCCTCATAAGACCCTCCCTCCATACCAGGCAACATCCTGGTAAATCTCCTCTGCACCCTTTCCAATGCTTCCACATCATTCCTATAATGCGGTGACCAGAACTGTACGCAATACTCCAAGTGCGGCCGCACCAGAGTTTTGTACAGCTGCAACATGACCTCACGGCTCCGAAACTCAATCCCTCTACCAATAAAACCTTGCGCACCGTACACCTTCTTAGCAACCCTATCAACCTGGGTGGCAACTTTCAGGGATCTATGGACATGGACACCGAGATCTCTCTGCTCGTCCACACTACCAAGAATCTTACCATTAGCCCAGTACTCTGTATTCCTGTTACTCCTTCCAAAATGAATCACCTCACACTTTTCCGCATTAAACTCCATTTGCCACCTCTCAGCCCAGCTCTGCAGCTTATCTATGTCCCTCTGTAACCTGCAACATTCTTCCGCACTATCCACAACTCCACCGACTTTAGTGTCATCCGCAAATTTACTAACCCATCCTTCTACGCCCTCATCCAGGTCATTTATAAAAATGACAAACAGCAGTGGCCCCAAAACAGATCCTTGCAGTACACCACTAGTAACTGAACTCCAGGATGAACATTTCCCATCAACCACCACCCTCTGTCTTCTTCCAGCTAGCTAATTTCTGATCCAAACCGCTAAATCACCCTCAATCCCATACCTCCAAATTTTCTGCAATAGCCTACTGTGGGGAACCTTATCAAACGCTTTACTGAAATCCATATACACCACATCAACCGCTTTACCCTCATCCACCTGTTTAGTCACCTTCTCAAAGAACTCAATAATGTTTATGAGGCACGACCTACCCTTCACAAAACCGTGTTGACCATCCCTAATCAAATTATCCCTTTCTAGATGATTATAAATCCTATCTTTTATAATCCTTTCCAACACTTTACCCACAACCGAAGTAAGGCTCACTGGTCTATAATTAGCAGGGTTGTCTCTACTCCCCTTCTTGAACAAGAGGACAACATTTGCTATCCTCCAGTCTTCTGGCACTATTCCTGTAGACAATGACAACATAAAGATCAAAGCCAAAGGCTCTGCAATCTCCTCCCTAGCTTCCCAGAGAATCACTAATGGTAAAGTGACCCTGCTCCCATGTTGGGAGAGCACCTGTTTAATGGCCAAAAGAAGAGGCTGTAGGCAAAACAGGTGACCCGTGTAGTCTTATCAAATCCTCAAAAGGTACAGTATTTTTTTATCTTGTAATGTAGTTATCTAGTCAGACTCTATTGTATTTTGCTATCTTATTATTATGTCATAAATTTTCTTTGTTTTTAAGGTTTTGGAGTAGATCTGTAGCTCAGGTTGTGGGTGTTGAGGTTGGTTGGCTCGCCGAGCTGGTTTGTTGTTTTGCAGACTTTTCATTACCCTGCTGGGTAACATCATCAGTGCAGCCTCCAATGAATCGTCGGTGTGTTTTCCCGCCTGGTTTTTAAGCTCTGGAGTCCATTGAGTTGGATTACCTCACTTCCGGTTTTCCTTCGTAATGGAGTGTATATGGGGTCGAGCTCTATGTGTTTATTGATGGCTTTCTTCATGGAGTACCTGGCCTCTAGGAATTCCCGTGCCTGTCTCTGCTTATCTTGTCCCAGGATTTTGGTGTTGTCCTCGTCGAATTGGTGGTTCTCCTTATCCCTGTGGATTGAGATGAGTATTAGTCGTGTCTTTTTGTAGCCAGTTGGTGTTTGTGTACCCTTGTTGTTAATTTCCTTCCTGTTTGCCCAATGTCGTGTTTCTCACAGTCTCTGCAGGGGATCTTATAGATGACATTGGTCCTGTCCGTGGCAGGGAGTGAGTTTTTAGTTCAGGTGAGCAGTTGTTGTAGGGTTGATGTGGGCTTGTGTGCCTTTTTTTTTGTTTTTCTTTGTTTTTCTCAAGAATGTGTCTCTTCTGCTGAGAATTCTTTATGGTATCCTTTACCTTATCCTTGATTCTTCTTATTGATAAGCCTTGGAATAATGCTACAAGAAGGATCAGAAGCATCTTTAAGTTGAACATCTAGCAAAGTTCCCTCTTCTAACAAGCTGTGGGCATCTCTTGCAACAGATCATTTTCTTGGTCAGTTGTCACCTTGATGTCAAGGGCAGTCATCCTCACATCACCTCTGGAATTCAGTTTGTTTATTGCCAATTTGATAGCCTGCTTTGGATCAGCATTATGGACATCATCATAAAGTTAATGAAGATCTTGAGGCAAATTTTGACTTAATGCAAAAGGTAAAATAGTTGACAACAACTTGGCAAGAATTTTTTCTTTCACTGCTATTTTATATTTGTTGACTTCACCTGTTTGCAATGGGTGTCTATGGCACCTGAGTCAGCTCCCAAGTTTAAATGGTGTTCAGTATGGTGTTTCCTGTAGAAGCAGGGTAGTAAATTAATTTTCACTCTTGCAACATCTCCCATTGGGCTTGGTGAGTTAAAATTCGGACCAAATAACAGGACAAGGTGTAGTCCTCAGACCTGTAGCTGTTTCTGTGCATTAAATAGTACACTTGTAAATGTGTGCACTAAAACTACTTGCCATGAATGAAAGGCATAATAGCCAAGTCATCCAGTTGCTGGAATTACTTAAAATTCCTAAATATTCAGCTTCTAGTAAACTTAACACTTAAGCTTGTTCTGCAAACTCTTATTGTGTTATCACAAATTAACCACCATTTCAATAACATTTTTTGTTATATTTTGAAATTAGTGTTTGCAAATACTCAGATAATATTGTAATTCATTTTACAGCTGAAAGCTTTAAGGACTGAGTTTATTGTACCTGCATATTAACATAAGATTCTTTTGCACAGTACTTGAGTCAGTTACTGTGAGTGGTAGTGTCTCCTCCCAAGATGGTAAGAATAATGACAAGCATGATGAATGGATCAGGCAATTTCCCAAAAATCAGATTCTTGCTATTGAAACAATTTGTTGATGAGTAGGTCCTCCCTCTTTACATGGCAAGATTGCTTTCTCATCGTTAGATGGTGAGAAGCAGCTTCACATGAGCAATTCATGTACAAATGAATTTTTATCTCATTAATTCCATAACTTGCTGGAATTAACTTTGACCTTCCCGATTAAATCTTCCTCAGTGGAGGCACTTGACACACCAGAAACTCAGATGCTCGTCATCCACCCGAGATGAATACATAGATTTGGCTGCCTCCACTCAAACATTCTGAATGGTCCTGATCTGCACTTTATACGTAACCTCTATTACTGTGATAAGTGTATCCATAGGTCTGTGGGCAGAACTTGATTCTCCCTGTGGTCTCGTACCTGGAGACTTTGGACTTCTGACTCCGGTCTGAGTAAATATACAGCTTTTGCTGTCTTTATCGATGTGTCTGCATTGCTCTTTCTTTTCACTTTTGCTGGAACGTCTGCAACAGCAGCAGACACCTCCATAATGACAAAGGCACATTGTATCCCTGGAGTTTTGTCCCTCTCAACTGTGCCAAGGCAATGAACCAGCATCAAATTCTGAGGTGGCACTTCAGTGGACTAGGTCAGCCAGCAGTATTTCTCTCTTGGATGGCTCTTTAGCATAGAAGGAAAGGCAGGCAGCTGGAGGCAGAAACAGAAGCTTCAGTTCAGAAGGAAGGGCAGGAAAATGTTTTAACAGGAAACACTGAAGACTCAGTCTGAAACATGGGGTATATGTCAGTGCTATGCACGTTGCTGTATCAGTATCTTAAGTGGTGCATGTATCTGCTGCTAATGTGGCACAAGCATGTGCATCAAGAGCATGACAATGTGTGAAAGGGGAGACCTGCTTAGTGACAAAAAATGTGGACTCCAGTCAGTTACAGAGTACCAACACAGACAGTCCAGGGGTTGAACCATTTCTAGTCCAGGGGATTGGCCACCTTCAGTGTGATGGTTGTTCCAAGAAGTCCAAGGATTTGCACTATGGCTGACGCCAGTCATGACATCGTGTCATACAAAATCAGTTTTTTTTTTAGGGTCAGCCCGTGGCGTTGTTGAGGGTGTGGGCAGCTCAAGTCTAAAAATTGGCCTGGTTTTATTCCATGGTTGAGAGAATAATCATAGTTGCAGGATACAGTTGTAGGTAATTGGAGGGTGGCACGGTGGCACAGTAGTTAGCACTTCTACCTCACAGCACCAGTGACCCGGGTTCGATTCCAGCCTCAGGCAACTGCCTGTGTGGAGTTTGCACATTCTCCCTGTGTCTGTGTGGATTTCCTCCAGGTGCTCCAGTTCCTCCCACTGTCCAAAGATGTGCAGGTTGGGTAGATTGGCCATGCTAAATTGCCCATAGGGTCTAGGGTGGGAATGCAAGGATTGGATAGGGGAGTGGGTCTGGGTGCAGTGCTCCTTGGAGGATTGGTGTGCATTCGATGGGTCAAGTAACCTGCTTCCACACTGTAGGGATTCTTCTGTGATGTAATAGGGTGTACAAGGGGAATGCAGCCTCAAAGGATGTTCAAGGCAAATCATGGTCACCAATTGGTGTCTATGGCACCTGAATCACCTCCCAAGGTTAATAGCTCTCAATATGGGAAGATCTAGGGCAGGGCATCAGTACCTTGATAGTTATGAGCTCCAGATGTAAAACAGATACATTACTGGCCATGTAGATAGACTCAACCAAAATGGGTGGAGGGTAAAATGTAATTGGGGACATAGTGAACAGAACATAGTAGGGGGAAAGTGAAGAATAGAGAAAATTTCAGGCCTCACAGCCTGAGCCTCCAAGTCATTGTGGCAAATGCAAACTCTAAACTTCGCATAATGAATTGTAAATCAACTGCTTCAGAGGTTTCAATATTGACAAAGCAGTACTCAAAAGACAGAGGCATAAGTTACTATTTTTTTGAAACGTGGCAGAGTTCAGGCCTGGAATTTGAGGCCATGAGAAGGTCTACTCTAGTAATCATGAGTCCAGTGATTACATAATGCTATAAATCTATCTTCAATTGACAGTTAATCAACAAGTCAATGTACTTCACCTCAAGTCACAAGATAGTCTGTGTTCAAACCTCACCTACTTTGGAAATGTGTCACGACATGTCTGAGCAGACTGAGTAAAAATAATTTTAAGGGTCGTGTGCTGTGCTGCTAGTGCCTTTACCTGTGAACAAGAAGGCCCAGGCTCAAGATTCCCTTCAGGATGTGGTAGCCTTGGAAATGTCATTCCACATCCAATGAGGTTGGTTAGAAATTGTTTTTGTAAGGGTCTTCTGCCACTTTGTTAGCTTCCCTACCTCTGGGCCAGAAGGTCTGGGTTCAAGTCCCACCTGCTGTGGAGGTTTGTCATAACATGTCCAAACAGGTTGATTAAATTGATGACCTCACACTTCAACATTGTACTCCATCTGCCAGACCTTTGCCCACTCACTTAGACTATCTATATCCCTCTGCAGACTTTCAGTGTCTTCTGCACACTTTGCTCTACCACTCACTTTAGTGTCATCTGCACATTTTGACACACCACAGTTAGTTCCCAACTCCAAATCATCTATGTAAATTGTAAACAATTGCAGTCCCAACACTGATCCCTGAGGCACAGCACTAGCCACTGACCACCAACCAGAAAAACACCCATTTACCCCTACTCTTTGCTCTCTACTGGTCAACCAATCCTCTATCCATGCCAATATATTACCTGTAATACCGTGCAACTTTATCTTATGTAGCAGCCTTTGGTGTGGCACCTTGTCAGATGCCTTCTGGAAATCCAGATACACCATATCCACAGGTTCCCCATTGTCCACCATGCAAGTAATGTTCTCAAAGAATTCCACCAAATTAGTTAAACATGACCTACCCTTCATGAACCCATGCTGGCTGTTTCCAATGGGACAATGTATATCCAGATGTCTTGCTATTTCTTCCTTAATGATAGATTCAAACATTTTCCCCACTACCGAAGTTAAGCTAACTGGCCTATAGTTACCTGCTTTTTGTCTACTTCCTTTTTAAACAGTGGCGTCACATTGGCTGTTTTCCAATCTGCGGGAACCACCCCAGAGTCCAATGAATTTTGGTAAATAATCACTAGTGCATTTGCTATTTCCCCCATCACGTCTTTTAGTACCCTAGGATGCATTTCATCAGGGCCAGGAGACTTGTCTACCTTAAGCCCCATTAGCTTGACCAGCACTGCCTCCTTAGTGATAACGATAGTTTCTAGGTCCTCACCTGCTATAGCCTTCTTGCCATTAGTTTTCGGCATGTTATTTATGTCTTCTACTGTGAAGACCGACACAAAATAACTGTTTAATGTCTCGGCTATTTCCTCATTCCCAGTTGGTAGCTCTTTCATTCCCAAGTCACATAGCCATTTTCTTTGGCCACCTTAATGAGATCCAGATTATTAATACGCACAGGAAGGGGTATTTTCAGGCTTGACGATACTCCTGCCATAGTACTCGCCTCCAAACTCCAACGAAGTTGATGGCAAGGAGCTGTTCCCTAAACAAGCACAGCACCTGCAGAAATAAATGGAGCACATGCTGCTTGAGGCCTTAACCAGGCGTGACATTACCCCTTGTGAAGGCATAACCTTGAGAAAAGCAGGAAGAATGTCAGGGGTGACGTGTGCTTTATTTATTGTTTATTTATTGTTTTCACAGACCTGTGCAAATTGAGGAAAAATGGCAAATTCTAATCCAGCAATTCTTGTGATCCTACTATTGCAAAGGAACTGTCCATCTGCAACAACAAGGGTGCTTCCTGAGTCATCATATCACATCTATGGCAGCTGCTGAATGAGCCCCAATGGTCACAAAAACTAGGTGGCAAATCCCCTCACCCAGTCACCTGAAAATTAATTTCTTTACCTGTACATCAGTTCAGAAATTGACTTGGGACCGCTGTGGCATTTCAGAACCTTTAATTCATAACTGCAAACAAGGTGTCATTGCTGCTTTCTTCATGACAGCCACCTATTCATGTCTTTACCCTTTGATACGAGAGTCAGGTCGCAAGGACATTGGGATTCCTAAATATCACTGGTTTCCTGCAGGTTGAAAGTGCAATTGATTGCACCCAGGTAGCAATCAGTGCACCTTACAATGACCTAGTTGTGTTCGTCGCACAAAGGGATTTCATTCCCTCAATTTTCAAAACATCTTGTGCCCACGTGAGCCAGATATTGCAGGTCTGCACTAGATATTCAGGGGACTGTCATGACTTGCATCCTGGATGACTAACAGGTGCCAGCCTCTTTCAGAGGTCCTCAAGCCATACATTGACAATTGCTAGGCAACAAAGGATACCCAAGAATATTTGGCTGTTAATACCTTAAAGAAATTCTCACACTGCAGCTGAAGTGAGATTTGACACTACACATGTTTTGACAATGTCCATTGTAGGACAGACCTTTGGCTTTCTAAGGATGATGTTCTATTGCCTGAATCAATCTGCAATGCAGTATACCCCAGACAGGGTGTCCTACATCATTATTGTATACTGTGCCACAATTTTGGTTGCCAGAGGGTAGATGTGTTGGATGGGGACGAGAGGTAGGAATGAGAGGAAACATTTGGAAAGGAAGGTGAAATGCCAATCCTTGTTTGGGCCAGGAAGACTGCCAGTACAACAAAGATAGGGCAAAGGTCCACAGGTCCTGAGAAACCAAAGAGACCTTAAACAACCCACTTTCAAGATGATAGAGCTCAAATGAGACTTTTTTCAGTTTATTATTATTTCATTTGCACAATTGGAAATCAGTCCTGTACTTCCTGTTTGCCACAAACCTGAAGGCTTGACTTGTTTTTGTGTTTAATTTATCTATATGATATCATGTTAACTTCTCATTTTAACTGTCGCTTTGATATCAGTACCTCTCTGAAAGCTAATGTATGTGCACATGCCTTGCTGTGGACCAACATTTGTACTAAAGTACCTGTGATAGATAATATGAGCACTTCCACAACCTAAGTTCCTAGATTTTGTGCTAAAATGGCCCTTGTGCCAAAACCATATGACATACCAGGTAGTTCATTCCCCAGTGAATTGTACGAGTTGTCCCACAATCTAAAATTTCTCCATATGTACTTTAGACCTTCACTATTCGTGCAGCACTGCATAGTTTAATAAGGCTTCACTGTACCCTGGCAAAATATGAGCATGCCCACTGACAAAACATCCACAACAATTATCTGTGAAGTGCAATGATGATAAATTGTCATGTGTGTTACCCATTTCCCACCACACACTCCTAAATGTTGTAACATAGCTTTGAGAACCACAGACATGGAACAGAAATTTCCCTCCTGGACCCTGATGACTACAACAGATTCGGCCATTAACCCCAAAGGTGCATGTACAGGTTTATCAATTGGATATTCCAGGCCCCTGCACCTCCCCTAGACTTATTGTTACTCTGTGTCCCTGAGATTCATCTGTAGCACTTTGACTGCAGCCCCTGTGTTATATGTATATGGTTGCCTGATGGGTGAGGTTTCCTAGGCCTGGACTTCTTTCCTGTACTGCTTTCCAGGCTTCTGATATTGGCCAGTGGCACTGACCTGCAATGTGACCTCAGCCCAGGTTGAATAAATCTGATGAATGGACTTCTCTTCTGTGGGTGTCTGGAGAGCAGCATTTGTGAACTTGAGAGTTAGCTTGGACGTTTTAGCAGAGGATTATCTCTGAGATTCTAGGGCAGCCACAACAGGCTGAGAGATTGTTTCTGGATTGTAGTGAGTGAACTGGTGTTTAGCTGACCTTTAAATATGGTGGCAGAGCCTTCAGCCTTTGAAAGTCCCACCAGTGGCAAAAACCACAGGCTTTCTTGATATGTGATTCACTGAATAATGTATGTCAAATCTCACTTGCATAGATACTGAGCTGGAAAACATTTTATCTTGTGAAAAACTTGTACTGGCCATTGGACGATATGATGCCATCCAACACACTCAATGCCATACTTTAACATCAGAATGGAAGATTGCAGCCTAAGACAGGTTGTGACCCTAGCCAATTGCTCCACCTAACTAGAGACCGACAATATAATAGTTTCAGCTTGTGGCAGAGTGTCACTTTCACACAGCAGGCAAGGTAGGAGCATGTGGCTGTAGAAAACAGCAAAGTATCAATCTGAAAGGAGAGGGATACGTATCAGTGAACAGCACCATACTGTGTCAAAGTCAGAGGTAGTGCATGCGCCTGCAGCTTACACAGCAAAATCACTGCATGTGCTTGAAAAGACAAAAGGACGTTCCCAGACATGAAAGCCACATTGGAATTCAATGGATGTTTGACAAGTGTAAATAGAAGTTACTGACTTTGATGGGGACTTCTCACCACAAAAGACTTTAATTGACAAGAAACATTCAAGTGTGAAAAGTCAGCGCAGCAGGTGAAAGAAGGATTCAGAATGTAATTAAAATATAATAATGCCTTATTTTGAAATGGCTTGACAGTTTTCCAAGGTCACATGATAAAATGGCCATTTTTTTTGGTTCCTTCTAAAATATAGCCAAAGAAATAAGTTGTGCAGAAGTAGATAATTTCAACACTGCAAGAGGGGGAATTAACAAGCTGAACCATCAGGTTGATAAATTTAACTAGGCTTAAAAGGCGTACAACCCTTTATTGTAAAAGAAAAACAACAGGCCAATCTCTCCTTTACCTCGTTACATCTCCATCGTAACTGCAGAAATATCTTTGTATTTTAGTAAAGTGTATGTCGGGGCTCGTTTGAATCAAACCTGGCACATAAGAAGGTGTGTGCTCTTCAGTAATCTCCAGGGCAAGCAAGAGTGTGGAAAAATGTATACTAATTGTTTTCTTCTTAAAAACAAAAACTTGCAGTTGGGTTATTTAAAATTCAGTCACTCACTCCGGTGGGTAAGAAATACACACATCCACATTCAGATACATTGATCATGAGCAACTTTGATACTATTATTTGGCCATCTGGCCAATCCTTCTCCATATTGAAATACATCATGTATGACTGTCTGGCAGCCACAGCATACCTGCTTCTGGTATTTTTGACCCAGATGTGCTGCTGGACCCTGCAACTGCTATCTCCAGAGTTCCTTGGTCAGGTGGCAGGTCTCTTATTGTTAGCTGAAACAGTAAATTTAGCTGTTTCTAGCTACCTTGATATAAATCTGCAGGGAGACCTTGCTGAATTGTGAAGCCATCCTTTGCACCATTCCCCCCCATGACTTGTATTCTGCCTCACAGTCAGTGTATCAGTATGCCTTTAAGAGATATGTTCATGATAGTAACACTGCATCATAGCATGTGACTTGAAGGCATAAAGATCTCATACTCTGCCTTAACTGGGATCATTTGGAGCATGACACAATACTGGAAGCATGCTTCTCTGTTTTAATCTATCAATTTAATGATATCCTTGACATTTAGGTGTTTGAGAAGCACAATGTTTGTTATAGATAGTTACAATAAACATCTATCAGTTTCTTAAATACCACAATATCCATGCCTAGTCTGTTATGTTATGAGTAGAAATATAAACCTTGCTGCATTGGCTTAAATACCATTTTGAGGCAAAATCACATCATGGTTAGCAGTGGTGGCCATCCATAATAAAGACTCCGAGATACCAATGACTTATCGAGAAAACAAATTGAAGATCAAACGAACAGCAGCTTTGGACATCAGAGAATTCAAAGAATCAGCAGCATTAGTTTCTGTGATTACAGACTGCTGTACAGATCAGTAGATAGGGCATTGATCAGCAAAAAAGTTAATTTATTTTTATTGGACTGTAAACTCTTACAAGATAACAGAAATTTCTAAGTTTACGTCGATTAAAAATGTTTAAACACCATCGTCTGCTTTTGAGCTGAGACACAGCACAGTGCACAACAGAGAACTGCGAGCCTAGTACACTATGATCCTGACAATTGATACATAAGTATCAGTCTCAACAGCTGCAGAATCTGATTATTAATGAAGGTGCCAAGGAGCATTTTTTTAAAACAATACTGTGACTAAGGGTAAAGTTCAGTATTTTTGAGGTTGAACCTTGGAAAGCAAAAACCTCATTATGGAATGGGCAGCCAATGACATCTTTACTGAAGTACAACAGTTCAAATAATGTATGCATAATTAGGCATAGATGATCCAGAGAGAAGAGCTCTAAAAATCTTGCTTGCCGTCGACAAACAGGGGCTTAGCTGAATTGACACATCTGATCCTTCTGTGCATGATCCAGAAGTTTCAAAAAAGATCTGGAAGATTCCCAAAGACCATTACTTAAATATAAATATCACTGTTTTTTTGAGTGAATTGTCAAGGTGATGTTGATCAATATTTTCAGAAAAACAACCAAGAAACCATCATCTATACCTGTGAACAATGCATTGTGAAAACCATTTAAGTAGTCTGGCCAAATTTGTTTTTGTTTTATCCCTTAACTATCTTTTGTGTGAATGGTGCTGACAACAAAGGTTTTTGGTTTTATAGCATCGACCAGTTAGGTTACTTTGCTCTTTAATTTTACACTGCTCATGTTACAAAATTGTTAATGGATTGCTAATTCATTTAGTTAAACTATAGGCCGGTGTTGAGTTGATTATTTGCAAAATCTGGGATTGGTTATTCAAAAGTCTTGTTAGGAACCATTGGGATCAACTTTGAGGGTCTTCAAAGGTTTTAATTTTACTCTGTTGTGAATGCAGGGTAGAAAAGCTGATTTGCTTCAGCTGTCTTTCTTTTGTAACAATTAACTTCAGGATTAACTGACTGCAACTTTTGCCATGAAGACAAAAAAAAAATTATTGACCAATTTGCCAGAAGATGATTCAGCAAAAAGCAGGAGTGTAACTGTAAGTGGAACTATCAGAGAAGTTCATTGAGTTAATCAATCCGCATCAATAAAAGCCATTAGGAAGAATCTTTTGCGCAAGAGGAAAGGTCATATCATTCAGATGTTGCAAGTACAAAGCCATAGCGGTAGACCAATGACAATTACATGCTTTGGGTGCAGCCAACAATATTGTGATGACCATCGAAGTACTCCAACCTATCAAGATCTGTTTCAAATGAGGTTTATCACACCTACCCAAAAGTTCTCCAACTTTTCTTGATATCTGTAATACATGTGGGATCCACTAATGGAAATTGGGCACTAATGGAAATCTAGTTTCAAAAGCCAAGCCAGGCTCCAGAACAAAAGGCAGGTGATCAACAAGTTGATACAGCATCCCAACACAGGCAGTGAGGAAAGTCTTAAGAAGGTAAGTAAATGTAAACACATCAACGAGGTTCAGAATTAACAAAGCAAAAGACAAATTTCGTACAATAATCAAACTTTCCATATTGTTAACCTCATACAGTAATGTAGATGGTATCAAATAATCAGAAGTGTTTATAATCATTAGACAACGTAATATCATATGTCCCGATAAAGCAGGATGATGCATTTGAAAGCTAAAATTGACACAAGCTGGAGTGGACATTTTACCACTACACATTCTGAAAGACATGTACCTTTGCAAGAGACATTCATGATAAAGCTTACAAGAGACTGAATCACAGCATATAATGGATTACCAATTCCGTTATTTGGCAGAAACACACTGTATGGCCAATCCACAAGCTCACCATGGCTCCCTGAAATCTTCTACATGGCGGACACCAACAAACCAACGGTATCTTAACTAGCAGCATGTACAGAACTCTAGCATACTCACAACTCAAGATAGTGAAACTGTGCATACTGTGGCAGATCAGACCACACAGTGCAATTGAATCAACGATCTCAAAGGATATGACTTTGCAGTGACAATGTTGCACCTCTGTAATGTTCCATTATAAAATAAAGTATCAGAAATATTGATGCCACATCAAGTTGTCTTGTTTATAAATCTCAAAACCTTTTCAAGCACAAGGGCATTATTTTTTAAAGGTAGATAGAGTAGTACAGAAGAGCAATAAGTTAAATTTTAGGTATCAAATATATGTATCCCTTACCACCCCTAACTGTCAGGCCTGCACAATGTTCCATTCAGACTTCTATATTTCTTGCTCTATGTATGTTTATTTCTTTGAATTGTGCACCTATTGGAGATTTTAAATAGCTTCTTCCAAGACCAAATAATGAGCATTTTGCTCAGCTAATGCTGATAATCAGATTTGTTTGTATTGGATGCTTGAGAAAAATGCAACTGAATGAAACCATTCATTTAAGTTCAATCTGGTCCAGAGATCCACTGGGCTACATTGAATGGTGTGTGAATCAAAAATGTTGCACTGGCCTATTTCAAATGAAGCCAAACTATTGAAAGGAATGAAGGTCAAAGTAAACTGAAAGTAGTTATTTCATAAGGAAATGGTTGATTTTGTAGTTTTTTTTTATGTTTTTAAAATGTAGATTGTCAACATTTCAGAGCTTGCATATATTTTTTTTCTTAACTATTTAATTAACTAATTGTAGCTGTCAAACAGACAAAACCTTTGGAGTTAAAGGGACCTTCAGAATTATACTTCTCTCCAAGCAGTCATGTTGTTGCTCAAGCATGAAAATCATGCACCATTGACACAGTTTCGTGTATTTAATATGCACTAATGAGTTCTTTTTACTTGGATAACCCATGAAATTCCTCAGCTTTGCATTAATGTTTATGGAAAAGGTCATCTGATCTTCAACCATGGCTGGTAAAACAAGTCACTGACATGTCATGAATGTGGTTCATCATGGTAATGTTTTTGTCCCTTCCTCTTGTGTGTAAGCAATATTTACCAAAAAACTAATTGATGGATTTCAATTGATACGCGGATAGGGTATGACCCAAGGAAGAAGGGATTAGATCTTGGCAAAGATGCAATTTTTTTAAAGTGTCCATTAACATTTCGAGATAGGGTGTATTAACTCTTTTTTTAGCATTTTATATATTATTTCACATAGAATACAATTGATTACTTTAAAATGTTGTAAATTGTCGCAACTGTTAACATGTGAGCAATGCCCTTAGAGCAGGTTGTTGGATATGGATTTGTCTGAAGTTATCTAAGTGAGGTAGAAGCTCTTTATGAAAGGATTAGTTTTACAGCTTTGGAGTTACAGAATATCAGCCAGACAGAGAAAATATCAAGGAACCTTGAGTTGTGTAAGTGTAATAACATTGAGGTAACACAGCATGGTGAATTTACACCCTTCACTGTGTGCCATCTTGTTATAGCTCTGCTGCCCAGTGAGTTAAATGATGAATACACAATTAATACTGTAATGATGATATTTATCCTTCTGAATTTTTGTTCATAGCTCATAATTTCTTGTACAGTATTCTAATTATTTTCTTCATTTTACTCATTATATTTGGAAAGTGTTTCTAGAAACTTAAGCACAAAAATCAAGGCTGACGCTCCAGTGCAATTCTGAGGTCATGTTGCACTGTGGGAAATGCCATCTTTTGGATGAAATGTGAAACTGAGGATATATCTACCTGTTCAGGTGGATGTAAGAGGTCCCATGGCACTATTGCAAAGAATATTCTTTGGTGTCTTGGCCAATGTTTATTTCTCAATTAGCATTTTAAATAAAACAGATTTGCAGATTTTAATATTGCTGTTTGTGGGAGTTTGCTTAACACAAATTGATGACTGTATTTTCCAAACACCAACAATGACTTTCCTTTAAGCAATATTTAACTGACTGTAAAATTGTTTGAAACATCCATTTATTGTGAAGAGGAATCTGTAAATATAAGCCTTTTTTTTCATTACCCCTTGCTTCAAATATCCAATGTTTCAGTCATTTTGGCACAGGCTTTGTCCACAGCATCTTAAGTTTTGGATGCATATATTCTCAAAATTTTTTTAAAATTCTGTTTTTAAACTGGCCATGATTTATTTTACGTCGCCAAGTAAGTCAAATATTGCAGGGAGGCCTATTTCCTTGAGTATTTTCAGCCTAAGCTAAGCCAATTTGCACGAGCATGCCTAAGTGCCATGATTTCGTGGATTGACTTTCTGGTCAGCGGCAGACTGTGAATGCCTGCTGCTGACCCCATTTTACAAGTGTACTTTTGACTTTTTGATTTGGAGCCTTTGGACTTTACAGCCTTGCAGTAAAGGTCTAATAACAAGATGAATTGAAACTCATTGGTGAAGTGCAGATCCAAAGCCATGCCCTTTACCATCTTCAACTTAAGAAATGTCTGCTGAGGTCCATCTTCAGTTCATTGCATAGCAGTGTTTAAATGTTTGTGTCACCACAGGCATACCCCAATTTAACCTTGCACTGCTCACCCAATCCTGCTGACAATTCTTACCCACTAATCTGCAGACCCCACTGCCCACAGCCACAATTTTTTAAAAAAAGAATCTTTGATGAACTATATATGTTGCTGGCAATGCCATTATTGTTTACCTATTCCTAATTGCCCTTGAACTGGGAGACTTGGTAGGATTTTCAGAAGGCAATTAAGACCCAGCCACAGTGTTGTGAGTTATAAAGACATATGTATCACAGACTTTGTAAGGACAGTATACTTCCTTTCTGAAAGGACATTAGTGAATGAGATAGGTTTTTAACCACAATGATAGGTATAATGGTTCCTGTTACTGAAACTACAGCTTTATGATTCCAGATTTATTCATTACCAGCTGTCATAGTGAGATTTGAACCCATGTCCCCTTGAGCATTAGCTGAGATTGCTAGCCTAGTGACATTACCATTATACCACCTTCTCCTTGTCCACTGACTATTGTGAATGCCATCACCACCTCCATCTCCCATCTCGCCTGAACTGAACTGGATGGCAATTTGAGAGGGGTATTGGGTGTGCAGATGGTTAAGCATCATTAGGGTTGATGTGGCTACATGAGTGTGTATAGTTGAGGGATGTGGAAGAATTACAATTGTCAAGGAGTATGGTGAGCAGGATTCCACAGGCTGAATAAGTGGACACCTGTGATGGATTAAACAAACTGTAGGCTATGAAGATCAACATTTCAGTTTGGGACTCTTCTTCAGAACTGGGGAGAGGGAAGGGAGCTGGGAAATAAATAGAGGGAGGAGGGGGTGGGACTGGAGAAAGGTAGGTGGGGTGGTGATAGATGGATGCAGGTAGGGGATAGTGGGAATTGGTAGGTGGGAAGGGCGGGACGGATAGGTGGGGAAGAAGAAGGACAGGTTATGTCAGGTCAAGGAGGCAGGGATGAGAGGCAGGTTTGGACATGGGATGAGGCCGGGGGTCAGGTGATTTCAAAACTGGTGAATTCTGTGTTCAGGGCTGTAGGCTCCTGAGGCAGAATGTGAGGTGTTGCTCCTCCATTTTTCATGTGGCGTCATTGTGGCACTGGAGGAGTCCCAGGATGGACATGGCATCAAGGGAGTGGGAGCGAGAGTTAAAATGGCTAGTGACTGAAAGGTGTTGTCGATTATCACGTACAGAACACAGATTTTCCACGAAGCGGTCCCTGAGTCTGCACTTGATTTCACTTTACCCAGCTCCACCCATCCTCCCTCTCACCTCCTTGACCTGACTTCCCCAGCCACACCCATCTAGCCTCTTGCCTCCTTGACCTGCAATCCCCACTACCCACTACCTGCATCTACCTATCACCACCTCACCTACCTTTCCCCAGCCCTACCCATTCTTTCTCACCTCCTTGACCTGCTATCCCCACTACCCACTACCTGCATCCACCTATCACCATCCTGCCTACCTTCCCCCAGCTCCACCCCTCCTCCCCCTATTATTTTCCCCAGATCCCTTCCCCCTCCCCAGTTCTGAAGAAGGGTCCCGACCCAAAACATTGACTTTCCTACTCCCCTGATGCTGCCTGACCTGCTGTGTTCCTCCATCTCCGCATTGTGTTGTCTCTGTCTCCTGCATGTGCAGTTCTTGCTATCTCCCTGTAGACTATGAAATCTATTACTAATGGAATAAATAATGTAAATAGATTAAATATCAATTCAGACCACATGCAGAGGAACTGTCTGGAGCTTTTTGAAAGTTAGGTTGACTGGTATGCAAGAAATAGATAGAAACTGGATAGAATACAATTTTGAAAGCAGAGCATTGCAAGTGAAGAAGCCTGAGCTTGGAGTTGAGCATGGATCGAGGTTATGTACTTCCTGTTGCCTCTTGAGATGATGGCCAGAAAGACTGTTTGAATTTAAATCAGAGCCATGGGTTCATGCCAGATTTCTATGGTTCACCAATTCTGTCATTGGAAATGGATATTGTGCCAGCTTCCTCAAATTCTAAGTCATTTTACAGCTCCTAGCAATCTCATGTCCCGTGACAGTGTATTGTTTCTCTTTCTTGGACAAGCAACTTTTTTTTAACATTGTATGTCTCAATCTTTGTCTTTTCAATTCTCCCACCCTTATTAATCTAGTGAGTTGCATCATCAGGTGCACTGATGGGTCTTGAAACAGTGGATTCACTATGCTTGGCAATCAGTATATGATGCAAAAACAGAAGTTGCTGGAAAAACTCAGCAGGTCTGGTAGCATCTGTGGAGAGAATGCAGAATTAATGTTTCAGGTCCACTGGCTCTTCTTCACAACAGGACCTGAAATGAATAATCCACAAATTATCTGGAACTACTTTTAGAACGTGCTTATTCATTGTTAATTAACTGCATTACAAAATCACATATTCCCATTCAAGAATCATGGAGTCATACAACACAGAAACAGACCCTTTGGTCCAACCAGTCCATGCCAAACATAATTCCAATCTAAACTAGTCCCACCTGCCTCCCATATTCCTCGAAGCCTTTCCTATTCATGGACTCTTCCAAATGTTTTTTAAACTTTGTAACTGTACCCACACCCATCACTTCCTCAAGAAGTTCATTCCACACGTGAACCACCCCCTAACTCAAATTAGAGGGTGGATCTAGAAAAAGGAATGTTGACATAAGTCTAAGGTGTGGATGTTAATCCTTGAGGTGGTTGGTGGCAATCGGGAAAATTTGTGGTTCAGTCTCAGGCAGGCTGTTTAAAAGGCCTACCTTGATGTTGTAGGACATCATACCAAAACAGAAGGGCCGCCCAGCTTTTGCCTGTCACCCCAGTCAACCACTATTGCCCCATCCATGCCATCTAATGCCGTCGCCCACTCCCATGACTCTTCATGCTCCCATGCCAAACTATGCTCTCCAAATAACCCCTATAACCTCCATTACAAGCCATGTCCCCACACACACAAACACTGTCATGCTCATTCACTTGCTATACACTTTAGAAAAGAAATATATGCTGCAGTGACAATGAGATGTGTAAAAATAACTTTAGAAATTACCAAAGAAAGAATATAAAGATCTTAATGCTGATGTCATCGGCTTAATAGGATAACTAGCCATCCAAGCTTCTGTAGTAGCTGTCAAAGCATTGTTCAGACTTGATTTTGACAATAACAAGTACATTGAAGTTGACACTTGTGGGTAAAAGAAAAGGAATTCTGGCTGGGGAGAAATAGTAGGAACTGCCGATGCTGGAGAATCTGAGATAAAACGTTGTGCAGCTGGATGAACACAGCAGGCCAAGCAGCATCAGAGGAGCAGGAAAGTTGACGTTTCGGGTCGAGACCCTTCTGGCTGATCTGTTTCATGTACTTTTGCCACAGTAGATCCTAAAACTAAATGCAATGCTCAATTGATAAGGTCCCACGTAAGAGATTCCCATGTAAAATTAAAGCGCTTGGAATTGGGGGTATTGCACTGACATACTTAAAGAACTAGTTGGCAGATGGGAAACAAATGGTGGGAATAAGTGTTTCATTTTCTGAAGGATAGTCAGAGTGTCACATGAATCTGTGTTTGGACGCCAGCTATTCACAATCTATATTAATGATTTAGATGAGGGAACTAAATGTAATATCTCCAAGCTTACACGTGACACAAAGCTAGGTGGGAGGATGAATTGTAAGCTGGATGCAGAGCTTCTCATTGTGTATTTGGACAAGATGCATGAATGGATAATGTATAATGTGGATAAATGTGAGGTTGTCTACTTTGACAGCAAAAAAAAGGAAGATAGATTATTATATGAATGGCAATAGATTGGGAAGTGGGGTGGTGCAATGAGACCTGTGTATCCTTGAATATCAGTTGCTGAAAGTAAGCATGCAGGTGCAGCAGGCAGTGAAAAAGGCGAATGGTATGTTGGCTATCATAGCAAGAGGATTTGAATACAGGAGCAGGGATGCCTTGCTGCAATCATACAGGACATTGATGAGACCATACCTAGAGTACTGTGTGCAGTTTTTGTCTCCTTATCTGAGGAAGGATGTTCTGGAGCGAGTGCAACAAAGGTTACCATACTGATTTCTGGAATGACAGGATTGACTTATGAAAAGAGACTTGATCGGTTAGGACCATATTCACTGGAGGTTTGAAGAATTTATGGGGGATTTCATAGAAACAGTTGTAACAGGATTTAACAGGGCAAATGCAGGAAAGACGGTCCTGATGACTGAAGCACCTCGACCTGGACTCACAGTCTAAGGATATGGGGTAGGCTATTTAGCACTGAGATGAGAAATTTTTTCATCCAAAGAATGTTGAGCCGGTGGAATTCTCTGCCACAGAAGGCGGTTGAGGTCAAAACATTTGAATGTTAGATGTAGTTCTTAGGGATTAGGGATCAAGGGGGATAAGTAGAATGCAGGAATAGGGTCCTGAGTTGGATGATTAGTCATGATCATATTGAATCGCAGGTCAGGCTCAAACATCTGAATGGCCTACTCCTGCTCCAACTTTCCATGTTCCTTCCTTTCTTCCCTCATTCCCCTGAACATCCCCACTCATGAGAATTGAACTTGATCTATATATATTGGGACCAAATTCAACTACTCCAAAATGTCATCAAAGGACCAACTAGACATTCACAACAGAAATTTTTCAAACCTTCAGCAGGTTTATTAGCAGCTTTCTTTATGTATCAGTTTGTTGGGAGACCTGTTATTTTTTACTAGCTTCTGTTACAATTTTGAAAGGATTCTGTGTCTCATATATTTTGTTATTCTTTCTAATATTGTTTAAGCTATCTAATAATCTCAGTCTTTAATCACATCAAAAGTCACTCCACCCATACTTCCTCCGTATGTGCTTCTCCTTATCCTCCCATTTCCTTTGTTCTATCCCTATTTAAATACTGCCAAATTTTCAATATATTTTCATGGTTCTGACACCAAGCCTTCAGATATTCTTTTTCCTTCACAAATCGATTTAGCCATTTTCCAATTTCTTCTGATTTCCAGTATTTACACATTTTAATATTGTTATTTAACTAGGTGCTCAAAGCCAGTTTCAGCATACCTTAAGGTGCCTATGGCCATGATAAAGTTGAATCAAAAGTGGTATTGGTGCAACTGTCGGTGATGACCTTGATTCAGGAGATCAGGATGTAGAATTGATTTAATTGGGGAAAAAGTCATTGTGAGAATGATATACAGATCCCCAAACAGTAACCATGATGTAGGAAGAAGCAGACAGGAAGAAATATTGGGCACTTGCGGATGCTTCGCTCACCGAACTGTTTCGTTAGTTTACAGACGTTTCATTACCCTGCTGGGTAGCATCATCAGTGCAGCCTCCAGTGAAGTGCTGTTGTGTTTTCCCACCTGGTATTTAAACTCTGAGGTCCATTGAATTTGATTACCTCATTTCCGTTTTTCCTTCGCAGTGGTGTGTCTATAGGGTCTAGTTCTATGCGTTTGTTGATGTCTTCTTGGTGGACAACCACGCCTCTAGGAATTCCTGTGCTTGTCTCTATTTGGCCTGACCTAGGATCCTGGTGTTGTCCCAATCGAATTGGTGGTTTTCCTTATACGTGTGAATGGAGATGATTGAGTGTTGGTTGTGTCTTTTTGTTGTTAGTTGGTGTTCATGTACTCTTGTGGCCAGTTTTCTACCTGTATGTCCAATATAATGTTTGTCGCAGTCCTTGCATGGAATTTTGTATATTACGTTGGTTCTGTCCATAATGGGTAAGGGGTCTTTGGTTCGAGTTAGCAGTTGGCGTAGGGTTAACGTGGGGTTTTGTGCTACTCTGATGCCCAATGGTCGTTGGAGTCTTGTGGTCAGTTTGGATATGTTTTCGATGTATGGTAGCGTGATGAGAGTGTTAGGGTGTGCAGCATCTTCCTGTTGTTGTTCGTGTGATAGGCATCGTCGGGTCCAGTTGTTCAGGTATCCGCTGTCCTTAACTACTCGGTGGAGGTACTCTTCTTTTTGGTGTAGTTCCGGGTGCTACAGAGTGTTGTCGCTCGTTTAAGTAGTGTTTTCACGCAACTTCATTTGTGGGTGTTGGGGTGGTTACTGTTGAAATTCAGTACTTGGTCAGTGTGTGTGGCTTTGGGTACCTGCGATAAAGTTAAAAGATTGGTGATATTTGCCTTGACGAGGAGTTCATAGAATACTTTCGAGATAAGTCTCTTAAAGCAGTGCATTCTGGAACTGACCAGACAGCAGCCTACACTAAACTTGGTATTTGTGTCATGTGGTGAGATTAATTAATGACCTCAGAGAAAAGGAATCTCTTGGCACGGCAATCATAGTATGATTGGATTTTACATCCAATTTGAAAGGAAAAATCATGCGCCTAAGACTATCATTTTAAACTTAAATATGGGCAACTATGTGGGCATGAAAGTTGAGCTAGCTGAAGTGAATTGGAATATTAGATTAGGAGGTAGATCAGTAGAGAAACATTGACAGACCATTTAAAGGGATATTTCAGAATGTTCAGACTAAGTATATTCCAACTGTAAAGAAAAATTCCAAGGTGAAGACCCAAAATCTGTGGTGAACTAAAGAAGACAGGAGTGCATTAAACTTAGTAAAGAAGAGAGTATAATTGTGCAAAGATGAGTGGCAGGTTTCAGATGACTGGTCAGAATACAAACAGCAGCAGAAAATGATCATAAGATTAATTAGGACAAATAAATTGCAGCATGAGAGAACCTAGCTTAAAAAAATGTACAAACAGATAATAAGAGTTTCTCCAGGTATCCAAAATGAAAAAGAGTAAATAAAGTAAGTGTTAGTCCGCTAGACAGTGAGAGTGGTAAATTTATGGTGAATAATAAAGAAATAGTGCCAGTAAAAAATTAATATTTAGCTTCTGTCTTCACTATAGAGGATAGAAAAAATATTCCAGCAATTCAGGTGATTGAGGCAAGAGAGGAACTTGGTGAAATTATAATCACCATGGAGGTGCAACTGCATAAAGTGATGGAGCCGCGGGTTGATAAGTCTCCGAGTCCTGGTGAACTTCATCCTACCATCTTAAAAGAGGTGGATTATGAGATAGTAGATACATTGCTGTTAATTTCCAAAACTGAACTCGTGTTTTGGAAATGTTTCTATCAGGGTCAAACGTAGTGAATAATAACCCCTTTGTTCAAGAAGGGAGGGGGACAAAAAAAAACAGGAAACTATAGTCCAGTTAGCTTGACATTTGTCACGGGGAAGGTGCTAGAATCAATTATTAATGAGATTATAACTGAGCACTTGGAAAACCCCAAGGTAATCAGGGAATAGCAGCATGATTTTATGAAAGTGAATGTGTTGAATTCTTTTAACATATGCTGTGGATAAAGGGAAACCCTTGGATTTCCAGAAGGCTTTGAAAAAGGTCTTATGAAAAAGATTATTGTGCAAAGTAGGAGTTTGTGGTTTGGGGTTACATACGAGCTTGGACAAAAGATTGGCTAGAAAGCAGAAATCAAATTGTATGTATAATTGGGTCTTTTTCAGGATTGGCATGGTCCTGAATGAGTCTGCGTCAGGCTGTCAACTTTTTACATTTGATGTCAATTACTTAGATGAGTGGAGTGAATGCGTGGTATCTAAATTTGCTGATGACACAAAGCTGGATAGGAAAGCATATTGTGACGGTGATTATAACAAGAATGCAGATAGATATAGGTAGGTTGAGTGTGCAAAAATCTGAAGTATGATATGTAGTTATTCACTTTGGTGGGAGGAATTTAAGAGTGGAGTACTATTTAAACAGTGGATGACTGCATATTTCTAATGCGCAGAGGATTTAGGCTACCTCGTTCACGAGTCACAATTCAAAGCTTTAGTATGCATGTATAGCAAGTGATTAGTTAGACTAATGGAATGCAGTTCTTGATGATGAGAAATTGAATGTAAAAGTAAGAAGGTATCCTTTAATTTTACAGTGCATTATTGAGAAGACATTTCAAATACTGTGTGCTATATTACTCTCCTGAAAAATAACTGCCAATTTGCTAACTGCTGACTCTCACAAACAGAAATGGTCTATTTTTGGGATAAATGTTGGACAGGACACAGGTGAAAATTCTCTTGTTTTGTTTCAGAATAATAACATGGATTCTTATTACATGTATGTAAGAAGGCAAATGGAACCACAGTCAAAAATGACATTTCTGATCTAGCAGTACTCTTCTCAGTACTGCACTGGAGTCTTAGCCTAGATTTTGTAATCAAAATTCTGGAGTGGGCTTCAAACCTACACGCTTCTGACTTGGACAGGGATAAGAGTCCTCCTTTGAGCAACAGCTTACACTGAAGGCTTTGGCTGAAATATTCTGAGGAACAGCAATCACCATCAGATTGTCACTTCCCTGGTCCTTTTATCACTGCAGCTGAGCTCCACATTTCTGGCTAGGACATTGGCCACTTTAGAAATGTGGGACCCATCTTAAATCAATATTTAAAAATTAAATAAAGTAAACCAATATTTTTAGATTAATGCTGTCTTAGTACAATATTGATCGAGTCCTGAGAAAGTAAAATTTATATGCTTGTAAAAACACTGTGAAATGGGATTTGATAGCTCCAACTGAAGAACAAAATTGATGGCCCAATGATCTCAAAATATTTTGGATATTATAGTAGCAAACTTTATCATGTCTACTTATTTTTAGTCACTTGTACTATTTGCTGCTATCTGAAGAGACTAGGTACAGATTAATAGAAAATATTTTCTGAGTTATTTTTGCAGAATTACTTGATTTAAAGGTTGTGAACTCTGTTCAGATGTTTTCCTGGAAGTTTCAACTAACAACTTACACCTCTGTCAAATAGTTTTTTTCTTTCTCTATCTCTAATATTTTTTATAACTGTTAAATTCAAAGGATTTGTTTTTGAATACCTGTATGATATTTCGCCAAGGTTGTTTGAAACTGTTTAACCTTTAAATCTTTGAGTATCGTGGACAGTTCTGGAGTATTGTCAATCTTAATTTTGAGTGTGGTGTTTCCTCAGAACAAACACAGAGTATATATGACAGAATACAAGAAAACAAAAACACAAAACATGAGTAATCCAGTGATTTTCATGCATATTTCTAGGTAATTGAGCAATTTGCGATATCATTTGCCAATTGTCAGTTGAGTAACTGTGATCGACAACACAAAGCAAGCTCTGAGCAAATCCAAGAAAATGAGTTTTCTAATTTGCTTTTTTTCAAAATTTATTCTAAATTCATAGACATTGGGATTTGGTATTATCTTTTCCTCATAATAAATATTTTTCTTCGGCAAAATTGTGCTTTACCACACCTTAACATTCTAAGAGATTTTGCGGTAATATGGCATTTTAAAAGAACTATCTTTTATACATGATTCTGCTGCCATCTAATTTACATAGACATAAGCTACATTAAATCATAATTAGTTTGAAGACGAAAACTACAAAAATCCTGAATAACTCTGAGAAGGATAGAGATAAAAGAAAATCTTACTGTGTACATTGGTAATTGTATATCAATTGTGGATAACTATTTACAGTTGAAAGAAATTGATTGGGTTGTTAATTAGGCATGTATAAAAAGACAGTTACGACTGACACTGGGTTGAGAGTTCATTTAGGAGGAATATACTTGCAATATTTCACCGTGTGAATAATCTACACTGAGTAAAGATTAGCTCTGATCTGATATTTCACCAGGTGGCTATCACGAATTTAACATAAATGCATATTTATTTTTACTCATTGTGAGAATACAAAATAAACCCAGTCTACTCCAGTTGGATAATCTACATTTTGTTTTCCATTCACTTTTCCTAGCTTTGACAGAAGATCATGTTGGATCACTGCAGGAAAATGAGTTTGAAAATGTCATTCATGTACGAAGACGAAGAGAATCTGGGGATCCATACTGGGCTTATTCAGGTAAGAGCAACTTTGACAGAATGATAGGCAAAGGACTATTATTGTGATGGAGATTATGAAAAAGTCCTCCCTGTAGAAAATTGCTTGTTTCTATAGCTTTTGAATCTTCACCTTGGAGATTAATTTGGCTCCAGTCTGAACATTTCCAACAGTGAACATGACTTGTATTTTGTACCTGATGGCACACTGTGAAATGTAATATTATTAATTTCCTGTTGTTCAGGCTTTGGGCGTGTAACAGAAGTGTTTTGTGTCGCTTTAATAGTACTTCTTACACTGTTTATTCTAAGGCCAGTGAAAAAGGTGCCCTTGCCCTGATATAAATGACTGAGTTGTGTGCAATCACAAACTGGAAACAACCAGTTGCTCAATTGTCCGAGTAGCTTTTCTCCTGCTTCCAGAAATGTGTCTGATCAAAAAATGAAACAACTTGGTATTTTTGTAGTTTATAAGGCTGTTCGTTTTAAAACATTGGTTCTGGAACTGTTATTTCAGTAAACAATGTTGTGACAATTACAAGGTCCAGACTAAGTAGATGGCACATTTTAATATTGTGTGAGTCCGTGCTTGAGAATAGCAGTATAACTTTTCTCTTTCTTCCATAAGAGAATGTTAAAATAGTTTAACCTTACATATTTATGCTCAGTAGAAGGGACTGTAAGATAAAATGATGATCTGACTACATTTGATGAATAGTTGATGTATCGGTATCTGTAATCGCAAAAGTGGAAGTGAAAGTGAGGTTTTGCCCCTCCACAATGACAGGCATGTTCACACTTTATTATTAAAGCTTTCTAAAGTTGTGACAGGTTTCTTCCACATTGTGATTCCCTCTCATTCTCCTACCTTGATTGCAGTGCCAATCTCACATTGGGGCTGCAGACTGCATAGAGACTAAGGTATTCCAATTGGTTTTTCTGGTTGTGGAGCTCATCTTTTATTGGACAGGCTGCCAGAGCCATCTGCTCCAAGATTTTCCTCTGGATCACACTTACTGGCATTTGAGTTCCTGATCTACATTTCAATTCAAAAGTGGAATTGGGACCCAGGAATAAAAATCTAGCCAGTTGTTTTTCTTACAGGAGTCACAGAAATTAATTTTAGCTTTTTACCTTGTAGATTTACTGATGACTGTTTATCAAAACGTCTTTTCATTTTTACCAGCTAATTTGTAAGGAAAAGATCCTAAATTGTATGGTAATTTGGTTTTAATTAGATTTAATTTAATATTTAGAGGGAGGCAAAAGTCCAATGGTATTATCGCTAGACTATTAACCCAGATACCCAAGTAATGCTCTGGGGACCTATGTTTGAATCCCACCAAGCAGATGGTGGAATTTGAATTCAATTGTAAAAAAAACTAGAATTAAGAGTCATTTAATGACCATATCTCCATGCTAATCATTGGAAAAAACCCATCTGGTTCTCTATTATCCATTAGGGAAGAAAATCTACCACCCTTACCTTATATCCTTGCAATGAGGGATGGGCAACAAATGGTAGCCTCATTTGCCCTCATTCTGTGAATGAATTTTAGAAAATTACAGTCTCTAGTATAGAACAGAGAACAGTACAGCACAGGAACAGGCCCTTTGGCCCACCATGTCAGTGCCGACCATTATTCCATTCTAAACTAATCCCATGACCCTGCACATGATCAGTACCCCTCTATTCTTTGCCTGTTTATGCATCTAAGTGTTGCTTAAGCATTGTTATCGTCTCTGCTTCTAGCACCTCCCCTGGTAGTGCATTCTAGGCACCTAGCATCCTCTGTGTAAAAGAAAACTTTCCTCATACATCTGCTTTAGATTTTTACCCTCTTACCTTAAACCTATGCCTCCTAGTATTCAACTTTTCCACTCTGGGAAAAAGACTCCAACTATCCACCCTATCCATGCCTCTCATAATTTTATATATTTCTATCAGGTCGCCCTTCAGCCTCCAACGCTCAAGCAAAAGCAATCCAAGTTTATCCAACTTGTCGTTATACTAATACACTCAAATCCAGGCAACATCCTAAAAAATCTTTTTTGAACCCTCTCCATATCTTTCCTGTAGTGTGGTGACCAGAACTGCACACAGTACACGAAATGTGGCCTAACAGCTGCAACATGACTTCCCAACTTTTATACTCCATGCCCTGACTTATAAAGCTTTCTTTCCAACCCTAGTCACTTGTGTTATCAGTTTCACGGAGCTATGGACTTGGACCCCAAAATGCCTCTGTATATCAATACTCACATGGGTTCTGCCATTTACTGTATACTTTGTTGTTGCATTTGACCTCCCAAAATAAATCACCTCACACTTGTCCAGATTAAATTCCATCTGCCATGTCTCCACCTGACTTTACAACTGGTCTATACCCTGCTGTATCATTTGATAACCTTCCCAACTATCCACAACTCATCTGCAAATGTACTAATGAGACCACCTACATTTTCCTCCAAATCATTTATATATATTACAAACAACAGAAGTCCCAACACTGATCCTGTGGAATGCTGCTGGTCACAGTCCACCAGTTAGAAAAACATCTCTCCATAACCACCCTCTGTCTTCTACAACCAAGCCAATTTTGGTATCCAACCTGCCAACAATGTGATTTAATCTTCTGGACCAACCTACTATGAAGGACCTTGTCAAATGCTTTAGTAAAATCCATGTGTACAACATACTACTATCTCATCAATCATTTTTGTCACTTCCTCAAAAAACTCAGTCAAGTTTGTGAGACAAGGCTCCCGGGCATAAAGCCATGCTGATAATCCCTAATAAGTCCACTCTTCCTCAAATGCAAGTAAATCTAGTCCCTCAGAATCTTGTCCAGTAATTTCCCTACCACTAATGTCAGGCTCACCTGTCTATAAATTCCTGGATTATTCCTGTTCTCCTTAAATAAAGGAACAACACATTCTCCAACTTTCTGGGACTTTATCTGTGGCTAAAGAGAATACAAAGATCTCTGTGAAGGCCCCAACATCCTCCTCCCTTGCCTTCTTCTGCATCCTGGAATAGATCCCTTCAACCACTGAAGGAATCCTTCCATTGTATTTTTCCTGTGAAAGGGAAGGCTGGCACCAAATGTTGGTCATCACAGCAGACAGGGATTGGCAGTGCCTACTGTTCAAGTATCCTATGTCCATCAGCAACCGCACTTTCAAGGTATTCTTCACCCCCATGTTACCTCTCCCACACCAACATCATGTCAATCCTCGCACTACCCTCCACTTTCTGGGCCCTAGACATAATCCAGGCTGCAAGGCTCCTTCTCTTTGAGTCTGCCTGCAGCTCCAGCAGTTGTCAGTGCTCCCTGTAGGGCACCTGAGGCAACACAGTTGCCATTTGATTGGCTGGCAGCTTTCTGAGGCAGTACTTTTTGTCTATTAGGGACAGAGGTCCACTTCAAGCCAATTGCCAGCCCATATCACAGGGCTAGGTTAATTTTAAAAGAAGTAACAACATTTATTACACTTTTATACACATTAATTAGTTTTGATTTGTGTCTAAATAACACATTAGAGGCTTGTTGCAAGCTGCAGGATACTTATTCAGTTTAGATTTACTCCCACCTATAAAGTCATAGATGTCTACAACACAGAAAAAGACCTACGGCCCACCAAGTCTATGCCAGTCCAAAGCAACCACAATTATTCTAATCCCATTTTCCAGCATCTCGACGATAGCCTTGGATGCAATGATGATGGGAAGGGTTGTTTTTGTAAATAGAAACTTATGACCAGTGGTGTACCATTGAGATCAGAACAGAACACAACCCCTACAGTGTGGAAACAGGCCATTTGGCCCAACATGTCTACACCGACCCTCCAAAGAGCATCTCACCCAGACCCATCCCCCTACCCTATCCTGCAACCCTGAAATTCCTATGGCTAACACACCTTAACTTACACATCCCTGAACACTATGGATAATTGAGCATGGTTAATTCACCTAACTTGCATATCTTTGGACTGTGGGAGGAAACAGGAGCACCTGGAGGAAACCCACAAATACAGGGAGAATGTGCTGTTGGGTATGTTGCTATTTGTTATGTACATTAACAACTTGAATGTGGATGAAGAAGTTTGATTAGTAAGTTTGTGAGAGGCACTAAGATTGGGGATCTTGTTGATAGTGAAGAGGATGGCCTCAAGCTACAGTCTGTCTTGAATAGCTGGTAGATTGGGCACAGCAATGGCAGATCGAATTTAAATCTGATAAAAGTATGAGGTGGTACATTTTGGGAGGTCTTAAAAGGGAAGGATATATTCAATGAATGGTGGGTCCCTAAGGAGTACTGAGCAACAAAGGGACCTTGGTTTACAAGTCCATAGATTCCCAAAGATGTCAGCATAGGTAGATAGCGTGTGAAGAAGGCGTATGGGATGCTTGACTTCATAAGCCAGGGCATCGAATATAGGCGCAAGGTAGTCTTAATTTAACTTTATAAAACATGGTATAAGCCTCAAATGAAATACTGTGTGCAGTTCTAACTGCCTCACGACGGAAGGACCAGATTGCATTGGAGAAGCTGCAGACGATAACTAGGAAAAGAGTAGGGCCCATTCAGGACCACAGTAGTAACTTGTGTGTGTAAATAGGGTTCTAAATAAATACTTTGCATTGCTGTTCTGTAGTTAAAGGGACAATGTGGGCATAGAAATCAGGAAGAAGGACTATGATGTAATTAAACAAACCCTGGCAAAGACAGAGACGTGGTTCTGACAGGCTTAAAAGTACATCCAAATCTCCAGGGCTCGCTGAACTGTATCCCAAGCTGTTGACTGAGGCAAGGGAGGAAACAGCACGATTTCTGGCAATTTTTAATTCCTCTCTGGCCAAAACAGGTGCTGTAGGATTGGAAAACAGCCAATGTGGTACCATTATTCAAAAAGGTAGCAAGGGATAAATCAGAAAACTACAGACCAGTCAGTCTTACTTCAGTAATGGGGAAACTATTGGAATCCATTCTGAGGGACAGGATTAACCTGTACTTGGAGAAGCAAGGATTAATCAAGAGCAGTCAACATCGTTTAAATACAGGGCTGGCATGTCTGACCAATTTTTTGGAAAGGTGATCAGGTGTTTAGATGAGGATAATGCATTTAATGTCATCTACTTGGACTTCAGCAAACCTTTTGAATATGTCCCATACAGAAGACAGATAATGAAAGTAAAAGCCCAAGGGATTCAAGGAAATTTGGCTAACTGGATCCGGAATTGGCTGAGTGGCAGAAAGGAGAGGGCGATGGTCACAGGGTATTTTTGTGACTGGAGGTCTGTGTCCAGTGGGGTTCTGCAGAGAAAAGTATCAGGACCTCTGCTTTTTGTGGTATGTATAAATGATTCAGACTTGAATGGCGGAGGTTAATTAATAAATTTGTGGATGATACGAAAATTGGTAGGGTGGTAAATAGTGAGGAGGATCACCTTAGATTACAGGAGGATGTAGGCAGGCTGGTCAAATGGGCTGATCAGTGGCAAATGGAATGCATTCCAGATAAAGTGTGAGGTGATGCACTTGGACAGGGCAAATGGGAAAGGGAATACATGATGAGTATCTATTGATAGATCATTTGCTTCTGAGAGTGAGTAGCCAACCAATACTTTTTGTGTGCACCGGATAATTCCATAGTCATCAATCGCCTAATTCAATTTTACCTGAATAGTGGTACAAAAGGAGACCTGCCTTTCTTTGTAATCTTAATCCTTAAATCAATGAAGTGAATCTAAAGAGTGAACAGTGCATGACACATTTATTACCCTAAGCCGGAGAAGTTGAGGCAGATCAGGAGACTAACATTGCTACACTTCAGTAGAGAAAAGCCACCGTTGTCAATTGGAAGAAAACAACTTTTCATTTTAAAATCTTTAAAACCTATTTGAATCATTGCAAGTACAGAAGGAAATTAGTATATTTTGAACACCGTAAAAAAAAATCACTCAATGTATGTTAACTGAAAGCTTGAGAAAACAGGAAGATTGCAACAATATTTATGAGCTGAGTTTTATGAACAAACAGCATCCATATATTTTGAACATCACTTCTGTTTTGAATTCTATATATATATCACAGAGGTTCTTACCCCTTTCCAAAAATCAAATATCACTGTAGCTTAATTTGAAGATCTGGGATTAGATCAGCATCCTTTAAAGAGCTATTGCCAATTATTGTAAACCAGGGATAAAGTTTCCAGAAGAAAAATAATATCTAATAGTTATTTAGCTATAGAATAAAAATGAACCATTGAGGTGTAATTTCAGGAAGATCTGGGGCTAATTACCCACGTTTGAGTTCAACTACTCTAATATAAGACTCCTGTCAGCTCCCCATTTGTGTTGTCTGTGAGTAGCGTTCCTTCAAATAAATCTATAAACAAACACCACTCTATGTACAACACTTATTCCTGGCACACAGACAGCAACTCCAAGCCTTTTTCAATTGTAATATCATTTATCAATTTATACCAGTTACTAATCTTATGACTCAAAGCTACAACAGGGTAGAACCAGAACTAGCCAACCAGGAGAGTGGGAATGCGACCAGATTTTGTGGATATTGAGCTCAGTAGCAGACATTCCATTACTGATTGATTGGTAGTTATGAATAGGACTGTCGCTTTCTTACACATGTACTAACAAAGTACCCAACAAAATTAGACTTCACACAGCATACCAGATCATTTTCAGCTGTTTCAGCTGTTGAAATTGTGACCTACTGACAATGGGAATTTATAATGAAAACAAAATACAAAATTTGCCAAATCTGTTGAAGCCACAAAAGGGTTTAAAGTAAGCATTGAGAACCTCAAAACTTTGGACATATGCTCATTGCTGTACATTCAGTTTGGATGGTATATGGTTAAAACTAGTAAATTATGATAATGAGACAGATAATTATAATAGTGTTCTCTGGACTCAGCCATTTGCATGTGTTACTCTTGCACTGCTTCATCATTGACAGTATTGTTCATTTTAACAGAAATTGAAAGTTGTCAGTTCAGTTCACTAAATTGGTATAGGATATAGGGCTTTGCTGAGACTGATTAAAATTTGGGGCTCAGGTGAAGTTTGGCATAAAAAAAGATGGGGTAAATTTGTAAAAGATATAAATAGAAATCACTTTGAAAGTAAGCTGTAGATGGAGATCTAAAAAGTGAAATCCAGAAGAGAAAATGCCAGTATTTCTGCCGTTTGGTCTGAGCTGACAAACTAGAGATTTTTACTTGAAGGCAAGGTGGAGGGCAGCCAACAGAAGGGTCAGTCAAGGCATTGTTGGGTGATAATGTAGAAGGGTGGCTGCAAATGAACTGCAGTGAATATGCGATGGTGGCACATACTAGGACAGCAGGAGTGTCAAGCAGCAGATCATCAAAAATGGCATTAGAAATTAAACCCTTCAGGAACCATAAAATAAGAAGGCTAGAGGAGATTCACAACTGTTTATACTAAATCTGAAGCTGTTATTTGAAGGATAAAGAAATTGCCAGAGAATCAATAATTGAATGGACCCCTGCAAAAGAAGATGAATGTGATTGTAGAGGGCCAATCATCTCAGGTCCAGATCATCGCTGCAGAAGTTCCCAAGTGTAGTGTCTTAGGCCCAACCATCTTCTTCCTTCATCGTAAGATCAGAAGTGGGAATGTTTGTTGATGATAACACAGTGTTCAGTGTGAGTTTCGACTCCTTAAGTATTGAAGCAATTCGTGTCTGTATGTAGCAAGGTCTGAACAACATTCAGGCCCAGCTTGATAACTAGGAAGTAAAATTGTGCCAGATAGGTCCCAAACAATTAGCATCTCCATTAAAAACTATCCATCTTGCCAGGACATTTAATGGCATTACCGTCACTGAATCTCCACTGTTAACATCCTGGGGATTACCATTGATCAGAAACTGAACTGGACTGGCAGAATTAATACTGTGCCAGATAAATTCTGTGACTGTAAGAACAGATCTGAGTTTAAGTAGGGTACACTGAGTTTCTGAACTGAGTAGCTCACATCCTGACTTCCCAAAGCCTATCTGCCATCAACAAAGCACAAGCTAGGAGTGTGAAGGAATACTCTCCACTTGTGTGGATGCTTGTGGCTGCAGAAACATTTAAGAAGCTCAGCACCATCCAGGATAATGCAGCTCACTTGACTCGCCTATCCACCATTGTGGCATAATGGCAGCAGTGTGTATTATGTACAAGATGTAGTGCAATAATTCACTAAAGCTTCTTCAACAGCACATTCCGAACCCACAATCCGTACCATCTAAAAGGACAAAGGCAGCAGATGGATGGGAACACTACTTGCAAGTTCCCCTTCGAGCCACATGCTATCCTGACTCAGAACTAAATTGCTGTTGCTTCACCAACATGGGATCCTGAGTCATGAATGCCTGGAACTCTTACCAGCACCACCTTGGATATACCTGCAACACGTGGATTGCAGCAGTTCAAAAAGTTTGCTCGCAATTAAGGATAGACAATAAATGCTGGCCTTGCTGATGATGCCCATGCCTCATGAAAGAACTAAAAATTGTATGACAAGTCATTGTTGACAGAGTAGAATAGATTGAAAATATTTGACTAAGTTTCATATCAGGCCTTTGCCATTTTCACAGAAGAAATTTCCAAATTGTTACTCTGTGTTGGATACAATGCAATTATTGCAGATAAAAGGACCAAGTACATAATCGTTGTCTCCCAGGCATGTGAAATGATTTCTATTTTTTCTAATTTTTACGCTTATTATCATCTAATTACGAAATAAGTAGTAATTTTGAAATTTGTGCACTGTAAAAAATTAATCCTTGCAGTATTTCATACCATAAACTGATAAGCTCTGTGAAATCAAATAATAATGTTGGAAAGTGCATTATGATTGATAATATTCAGCATTGATTATGCAGTTTTGTTTCCTCCTTGTCTGGTATGGACTGTGTTTTTGTTAACTTACTGTTTTCACTTATGAATTAATTGGCAATTTTCCATTTATTATATATTGACTGAGCATTGTTTGATGCTGGCACCCTGACTTGCACAGCCATTGATTTTTTCTTCTGTGGAAAAAATGTCATTTGACTTGAATTGAAGTAAATTAAAGAAATTTAAAGCCCTTCCTTGAGGTGAGTTTGGTGGTGGTGGGCACGGTGGTATTTGTTCAGGGAGGAAGTTGGTGGGTGAGGACCTTCCTTGCTTACACTCCAATTAAGTCCATGGGATGGAAGACCTATGGACAGCCTTCCCACTGTCAATAGATGCTCTTGAGTGATCAATTAATGACCATATAAGGATTTCATTCTGTTACCATTGGTATTCACCTTATAACTGTCCCTGGTTGAAGAACCCAGTATTGGGAAGACATATCTGCCAAGGGTCACACCTGCTCTACTGACTCCCCAGATCTCCTTTGTGCACCACACCCCTCCCCCTCCAATTCAGCTATCACTCACTTCTGTCTGGGTCAATCATGTTCTTGGGCCTTAGCTGTGTTCCTTAATGGCAGCAGCTATTACACCCATCCCCATCTCCACAACCATCCCAATCCTTGGAGCTGCTGAGCAATGCAAGTGGTCAGATTCTGATTGGCCAGTGGTTCTAAGTGGGAAGTACTTTCAACCTCAGGGCCCTTGATCCCTGAGAAGGCCCACCACTGTTCTGTTAATTACCTGAGTGGCACTGAAAGCAACAGGCCTTTCGTGAAAGAGACAGCATGGGGATCTTGTCATCCCCATTAAATGTCACTCATCATAACTGCATGAATAGCCTGATTCGGAGGGAAGGGCTGGTTTATAGAATTTTAGCTGCATTCCAGCAATGTGTTAACCTCTGATAATTAAGTCTTTCTGGACATGTATGATGCCTCATTTTTTAGATTTGTGCACTCTTGTGAACGAAAAGCTCTGAAAGTGAATCATAGTCTTTCAGGAAAGCCATCTCAGATTACAAAGGTGACAGATAGAGGGAAATCAGGAATACAAGTAGGGGACATGAGATAGCTGTAGCAAATAGGGTTAAGGAGAATCCAAAGGGATTCTACAAATACATTAAAAACAAAAGAATAACTGGGGGAGAATAGGGCACCTTGAGGATCAGCAAAGCTGCCTATGTGTGGATCCGCAGAAGATGGGGGAGATACTAAATCAGTATTTTGCATCAGTGTTTACTGTGGACAAGCAAATGGAAGATAGAGAACATGGGGAAATAAATAATGACACCTTAAAAAATATCCATGTTACAGGGGAGGTGGTGCTGGACGTCTTAAAATGCACAAAGTTGGATAAATCCCTGGGACTTGATCAGGTGTACCCTACAACTCTGTGGGAAGCTAGGGAAGTGATTGCAGGGCCCCTTGCTGAGATATTTGTATCACCAATAGCCACATGTGAGGTACTGGAAGACTGGAGGTGGGCTGACTGGTGCCACTATTTTAAAAAGGTGGTGAGGGAAAGTCAGGGAACTATAGACTGATGAGCCTGATATCGGTGGTGAGCAAGTTGTTAGAGGGAATCGTGAGGGACAGGATTTACGTATATTTGGAAAGGCAGTGACTGATTAGAGATAGTCACCATGGCTCTGTGTGTGGGAAATCGTGTCTCTCCAACTTGATTGAATTTTTTGAAAAAGTAAAGAAGCGGATTGGTGACACCAGAGAGGTGGACATGATCTATATGGACTTCAATAAGGTGTTCAACAAGGTTCCTCATGGTAGACTAGTTACTAAGATTAGATCACATAGGATACAGGGAGAACTAGCCATATGGATACAAAACTGGCTGAAAGGTTGGAGACAAAGGGTGGTGGTGGAGGGTTGCTTTTCAGACTGGAGGCCTGTGTCCAGCAGTGTGCCCCAAGGATTGCTGCTGGATTCTTTGCTTTTGGTCATTATATAAATGATTTGGATTTGAACATAGGAGGTATGGTTAGTAGTGTTTCTTGAGATAAAGATACCGTCAATAAACGATCTATTTAAAATAACTTAAAACATTACACTTTTTATTTTTGTTTTTATTATGTAATTACTTTAGGTGGTACTTTTTCAATACCATTATATAAGCAGTTTATCCTGTGTTTCCTTAAGTTGACTACACCAGTTCCTCTCAAAGAGACTCAGCATTGAGTTACAGTTAAGATCCATAAAATTGAAGTATAATGCCAGAAAGCAGTTCAGTGGTTCCTGTTAACAGGATCTGCTAAGATGATTCTTGTGTTGATCGGAATCCTGCTTCTCTGTCTTCCTTCCCAGATGTTTGCACTTGTTTACAGGAGGCTGGTTTGCACTTAAAACAGGCCTCTAAATTATGAATTAAAAATCATAGCTTAAAACAACTAGTGAAGAAAGAATAAATTGCAGAGAACAGTTCGAGCTTCTAAGTTGGCAGAGATCTGATTGATTCTACTTATATTATTCACAGCCCCATGCTGTTCACCTTCCTGAGAACCAATCACATGGTTGTTGCAGGCAAAGGGCCTTTGCCATCGATAACTGTAAACTTGTCCACAGACCAATCAGCTACTTGTTGCTAGCTGAATCTTCATTTGTATATACGCTTTACTCTAGTTTGTCTGTACCTTGTCCTACTACTGCTTGAATCAACAGTGGTGTAACCAGTACTACAATGAGTGTCAGGTTACTTGCTTTAAAACATGTAGCAATCCTTCAGCCATCCTTGGCTCTTCTTTTTCTCATTTCATTCCACAGTCAAAAATACAGAAAAATAACAAGATATGGTCTTTACATTCTTCAGGGAATCACTCATATCTCAGAAATCAATCTGATGATTCTTTGTTACACCTTGTCTGTCTTTGGGTATGGAGATCAAAACTGCACAAGCCATGAGATGTTGTCTCACCAAAGCCCTATACACTTATCAAAAAGGCTTCCTTGTTTATGCATTCTAACTCCCTTGCAATAAAGGCCAACACACAATTTTCCTTCCTGATTGCTGGCTAATTTCCTGTGTTATTTATTTAAATGCAGTATTTAATGGTTTTTCTCCATTTTAAACAGATCAGTTTTTCTATTCCCCTACCAAAGTGATTATCCTCATACTTCCCTAATTATATTCCATCTGCCACATTCTTGTTTGCTCACTGAAATTTTATAATTTGGATTCCAGCTTCCTATTCTCTAATGACTTAAGAAATCACAATTATCCCTCACAGTTATTTCTGTGCCTATCAGGATTTCATTTCATGCATTTCCAATTTCTAAGACCTTGGTCTTGTTCCAGGAATTGCACAATGGAAATATTAATCTGATAAAAGCAGAAACCTGTAGGGTTTTGCAGTGAACTTAGTATATTTATCCTAACAGTATTTTAAATCATCCTCCCATATGATTCCATTTTTTAAAAAAATTGTTAAAGGGTTGTGATCATCATGGCTAGACTAACACATCTTGCCCATCCCTAATGCCAGAAGGCTTTTTTAACAGTCAACCATATTCCTGTGGGTATGGAATTATTTTTGACAGATTTCTTTCCTTACAAGATATTTGTAAACCAGTTCAGTTTATTTTGAATGACAAGCAACAATAATTATGTATTTACCATTAAACCAGCTTTTTATCCCAATTTTTTATCCCAACTTTTTAAATCAGACTTCACTGTCTTCCCTGATGGGATTCAAAACCATATCGCTAGAGCATGAACCTGGTGTTCTGGATTACTAATTACATTACCATTACATTACTGACATTACCATTATGCCACCACCGCCTCCTTTTCCATGCAGAGCATCTCATGCCATACCCATTCCATTCCTTTCAGACCTCTTCTTTCATTCTCATCTTGCCCATTCATACAACACCATGCCATCCCAATTCCACACCACCTAGACTATTCCCATCTCCTCATGTAACCTGTCCTTCTCTTTCTTCCAACTATTACCTTGTAGCTCTCACCCACCGAGACCTTCTCCGCTTGTCTACATCCCTTACCATTCTGTCACTTCCTCCTGCCATCATCATCAACATCCATTTAAGCAAGGCCAAGGAACAATGAGGGGTCATGTAAACATTGCCATGGAGTGGCAAGAACCTTGGGCTGAAGCTATCAACCAACACCAAAACTGATGTGTCCTCATCTTGTCAATGATTAACATCATAACATTTTGGGCTCTCCTTACCTATGCCATTTTATATGTCCCTAGAGGTCACTCCTTCTACTTTTTACTTGGTATTCCAGCCAAATAACCAAGGACGGGAGGTGTGAAAGGTAGGAGACTAGCCTACAAGACGCGTGCCAGATGCCATTCACCAGTTCAGATCAACCCACCAATCAGAAAATGTGGACAGGAAGAAACTCAGTGTAATTATCTAAGATTTTACTTGGTCTCTCTTCTTTAAATTCTGAGGTGTCAAGCCTCTTTTGTTCTAGTCTTCCTCCAAATCTTTTCAGCCAATCATCATCATCTCCAATTCACTTCCCTGCACATATGCCAGGCATTCACTTCCCCATCCACCAGTTACCTTGTTTTGAATTGATCAAAAAACTGTCACGTGCCCATGCTGTACTTTAATGTTGCTAAAAAATATTACAGTGTATGGTCAGCACCTGTTAGCCCACAGTGCAAAACTTCACTGACCCTAACAAAATACTGGCTAACTAATACCAACAAACTCTGCTGGACTGTAATCCAAAGATCCAGGTTGATGCTCTAGGAACACAAATTCAAATCATGCCATAACAGCTGGTGGAATTTAAATTCGAATAATGGTCTTTCTGCTTGTGTGTTGTACCAGACCCACATAATATGATTGACGCTTAAAGGACCTCTGAAATGGCCTTTCAAGCCACTCAGTTCAAGGGCAATTAGGAATGGGCAACAAGTGCCTGCTTTGCAAGCAAAACATGCACCCCATGAAAGAATAAAAAAAATCAATTGGTTGCACTATTCTTTTTAAAATGGGTATCCCACTGCAATCCTTATATTACATCAAATATTCCTCAATTTCCCAATATTATATAATGATTTTTTTACATATGTTAGCCCATGCAACATACATAATGTAGACTGGGTCCTTGTTCATGCAGATATCTTAAGTGAATTTACAGCACTATTTGCTATCCTACCATATCGTTAACTTGCGTACATAGTCTGTCTCCTCACTTTAGTTGCTGACTATATTTGAAACCCAGTCTATTTCTTTTTATTTTTAAATTTAAACTATTTTTCTAACTGACCTGTTCAGAGATGTTATTACACACTTCTGGAGCAGTTGAGACTTGAACCTGGCCCTCCCAGTCTAAAGATATGGACACTACCACAGTGCCACAAGAAGAATTGAAGCCTACTGCACTTGATATTACCAGGCTGTCTTCTATCCAAGTACTAACTAGGCTTGAGTCTGCTTTGCTTCCGAAATCAAACAAGATCGGGTGTTTTCAGACTGCATGGCCATAGTCTTGTCCTTTCAGAGGACGTAGACATCGTTGGCAAAGCCAGTATTTTTTGCCCATTTCTAATCGCCCTCAAATGGAGTGACTTTATACGCCGTTTAAGAATCAACCACATTGTCGTTGTCACATGTAGATCAGACTGGTTAAAATGGTAGGCATTCCTTCTTTTGTTTTTGTGATAATCAGTGGTAGTTTCATAGTCACCATTGCTGAAACCGGATTTCAAGTTCAGAATTATTAGTTGAATTTTGATTTTCTAGCTGCCATGGTGGGATTTGAACCTCTGTTCCCAGAGCCTTAACTTGGGCTTCCAAATTATAAATCCAGTACATTATGGTATCAACTCCCTAAATAACATTGATGGTATGTTACCTCAGTCTGTCAAATTGATAGCATATTCTTATGAGTATGTATGGAACTCAACTCATTAAATGTGTGAAAACCTTGAACAGCTCTTTGCTCGACCTGACCGTTCTGCTGTGTCTGAGTGCTGATTCTGACTGTCAATCCAACTCACCAACCAATCAGAGAAGGGCAGACTAACAGAAGCTATTATTTTCTAAGATAATTTGCTTCAATTTTCAATTTTAATAATTTAGGTTCTTTAGTTTTTTTGCTTCATCTGATGTATTTTGGATTTTTTTATATATGTTAACCCATGCAACATATATAACGCAGAGATAAAAGGTACTGCAGATGCTGGAGAATCCGAGATAACAAGCATGGGGCTGGATGAACACAGCAGGTCAAGCAGCATCATAGGAGCAGGAAAACTCGACGTTTCGGGCCTAAACCCACTGGGTTCTTGTTGATTCAGATATCTTGAAGTGAATTTACAGCACTATTTACAATGCTACCATAACATTAACTTATATCCGTGGTCTGGTTTTAGTGCTTACTGATGTTATTGTGCATTACAAAGAGAAGTGGTTCACTGACAGACTGACTGAAGACAACTTATAGACCGTTATGCAAGAACACCACAATTTGTGATGTCAGGCAACTGTCTTAAAGGTACAGCCTTGTCTGATCTGTAAATTTTTTAAATATTCACTCATGGGATGTGGATGTCACTGGCTGGTCAGCAGTTTTTGCCCGTGAACTGAGTGGCTTGCTAAGCCATTTCAGAGGGTAGTTAAAAGTCAGCTATGTTGCTGTGGGTTTGATTTCATATATAGGCCAGAACAGATAAGGGTAGCAGATTTCACTCCCTAGAGGACATTAGTGAACTAGGTAGATATTTATGACAATTAACAACGGTTAATTTTTGGCCTTAGCCTTGCTTTTAATTCCAGTTTTTTCTAATTTAGAGTTTCACCATCCTCCGTAGTGAGATTTGAACCTATCTACCTCAAATATTAGGCTGGTATTCTGGATTACTAAATTAGTAACATTTATCACTTCACCACCACCTCTGCCAATCTATAACGTAATAAACATCCATTTAAAAAGGCAAAAAAAAACCTGTAGCCTTCGGAGAGAAATAGCTATCTTACCCTAAAAACAGCCCAAGGTAAATTTTAAATTTTGAATTGAGAAACATACATGTAACAACTGTGGTAAATCAGCTATTAATATAGCTATGCTTCAATTTTATTTTCATTTATCTTCATGGAAATGAAAGCTAGTCAGTCTCAATTGTGAGTAGCTGATCTGCAATTCTGTTGAAAATCCAGCCTGCAAGTACTTCAACTGTACAGTTTAGACTGTAAAATTCAGGATAAAATAGTGGAAAATATATGCAAAGGCCAAGTCTCGGGTGGCAAATCTGACATTTTAGTTTCAAGAAAATGACCGAAATACTAACTGAAGCCATCTTACACAGGGAAATGGCATTATCCAAACTTTTCAGGAAACTTCTACATTCATACAAGGTAATCATGAAGTTAATGATCATATTTCCATTGATATACCATATCAAACAGTATTAGTTCAGCATGGGAATATTTTACACAGAACGGAATGGGATTTCTGACTGAAAGTAAAATTTGGAAGTGCTGGAGAAAATCAGGTCTGGCAGCATCGTAGAGCAAGAAACAGAACTAATATCTTGAGACCAGTGACCCTTGCTGGAACATATTCTGATTTCTGACTGGTTTAGAGAGCCAGTTTGGCTAAATCTTTTCCCAAAGCATGAAATCTTTGTTATTATATATCTATTTCAAAAGGACTAAAATGTGGGACAGAATTTTTCACTGCCTTATGTGGCAGGTCAATGGTGGGAAAGGTGGGAAAATGCAGAGAGAATGAAAATATCATAATCTTGACCTTGAGAAAAGGTTTTGCAGTTTTCCCCTTAAGCTTTAGATGGCAACTATAGAATCTGGCTATTGAGCGGCAACTACCTTGTTTTCATATATTTGCATCTCATTAATAATTCAACTTGCCTTACTTAGATGCCACTTGCAATTCTCCACTCCTTCCCCAAGGAGTTAGAGGCTGCAGACTTCTGACTTATAAGCCAGAACCGCTACCTGGCAGCTGCAGCTCACTGATTGATTCCCTTGGCCATCATCCAACTGTCTTCAGCCCAGGTTTTGCACGCTGCCTGGACACCATCCATCTTGACCTTTCATCCAAGCAGGAGCTCAAACAGTTCATCCACTTCACCAACACCTTCCACCCCAACCTTAAGTTCACCTGGACCATCTCTGATACCTCTCTCTCCTTCCTGCACCTCTCTGTTTCCATCTCTGGAAACCACCTGGAAACCGATATCTGTTTCAAGCCTACTGACTCCCACAGCTACCTAGAATACACCTCCTCCCACTCACCTTCCGGCAAAAATGCCATCCCCTATTCCCAATTCCTTCGCCTCCGCCGCATCTGCTCCCAGGATGAGGCATTCCATTCCCGAACATCTGAGATGTTCTCGTTTTTAAAGGACTGCAACTTCCCCCCCTCAGTGGTTGAGAACGCCCTCGACCGTGTCTCCCGCATTTCCCACAACTCATCCCTCACATCCCATCTCCGCAATAACAACCAAAACAGAATCCCCCCATCCTCACTTACCACCCCACCAACCTCCGGATCCAACGCATCATCCTCCAACACTTCCGCCATCTGCAATCCGACCCCACCACCAAAGACATGTTCCCCTCCCCACCCTTATCTGCTTTCCGGAGGGACCACTCTCTCCGTGACTCCCTTGTCTGCTCCACACACCGCTCCAGGCCCACCACACCCGGCACTTTTCCCTGCAACCGCAGGAAGTGCTACATGTGCCCCTACCCCTCCCCCGTCACCCCCATCCCGGGCCCCAAGAAGACCTTCCACATCAAGCAGATGTTCACCTGCATATCTGCTAATGTGGTTTACTGTATTCGCTCTTCCAGATGTGGCCTCCTCAACATCAGGGAAACCAAGCAGAGGGTTGGAGACCGCTTTGTGGAACACCTACGTTCTGTCCGCAACAAACAACTGCACCTCCCAGTCGCGAACCATTTCAACTCCCCCTCCCACTCCTCAGACAACATGTCCATCCTGGGCCTCCTGCAGTGCCACAGCGATGCCATTCGAAGGTTGCAGGAACAGCACCTCATATTTCGCTTGGGAACCCTGCAGCCCAATGGTATCAATTGGACTTCACAAGCTTCAAAACCTCCTCTCCCCCAACCGCATCCCAAAACCAGCCCAGCTTGTCCCCGCCTCCCTAACCTGTCCTTCCTCCCACCTGTCCCTTCCTCCCACCTCAAGCCCCACCCCCATCTCCTACCTACTAGCCTCCTCCCGCCCCCTTGACCTGTCTGTCCTCCCTTGACCGGTCCTATCCCCTCCCTAACTCCCCACCTACACTCACCTTTACTGGCTCCATCCCCGCCTCTTTGACTTGTCTGTCTCCTCTCCACCTATCTTCTCCTTTATCCATCTTCTATCTGCCTCCCCCTCTCTTTCTATTAATTTCAGAATCCCCTTCCCGTCCCCCATTTCTGAAGAAGGGTCTAGGCCCGAAACGTCAGCTTTCCTGCTCCTCTGATGCTGCTTGGCCTGCTGTGTTCATCCAGCTCTACACCTTGTTATCTCTATCTTTCATCCAAGCATGTTGGCTTTAGCATACCAGCCTCAGCACATCATCATGCCTGTTCAACATTGTAGAGTTGTTGACCAACTCACATACCTCTCTAGGTTTTAAAAACTCTATTTTGGAGCTTGGGGACACCTCCAACCTGCATACTTGTGCCAGGTAGTGTGGTGCACAGGGATATACGCATCTCATACATCTACACAGGATGCATCTTATGGCTTTTGACTAGATTTCTTAGTGCTCACTCACTTTGTGCATTCTTGCAGGCAGCCACCTGTTGGGCTTTGTCAGTGTACATGCACTGTCCTCAGCTCTGACTTGCAAGTTGCCAAACCCTGTGTGGTTCACATTGCTTTTCAGTATATGGGCTCTTCAGAGCTCTGTTAGTGCAGACGGACAGGCAGGCAGCCTGTCATGGCCGCTTTGGGAAACGGGGCATCTCAAGTGTCAGGAGGGAGTTAATTGCACTGAGGTTGTTGCGGGAATAGTGACGATGATGGGGGATATATATAGAGAAAGGTGAGACTTCATGGACAGTAGGAGGGATCATGACCTGTTGGAGGGGGTGGTTTTCACAGGTCACAGTCACTCTGGCCTCCACAAGGAGAGGTGGAAAGCTATCAAGGGCATGGGTATTTCCAAATTCATGAGCTTGGGGGTGTAGGGACATTAAGGCGGGCTCGGCTCAACTCAAATGTTGGGAGGCCATAGGGACAGCAACAGAAAAGGAAAATGAAGGATGAAGGAAAGATCTTGCATCTCAGGAAAAACCTACAACTCACTCATAAGAACATCAAGTTGGAATCCTGCCAGGACAGATCAAAAATCATCTGCCCAATGGCTGCAAAAAAAAGTCTGATACTTCATGCAAAGTGGGTTGAGTAAGTCGCTGATTTTTTTTCTTCGGTGTAGAGTAAATCTGTTGGAATTGAAGGTCCTCTTACGGCAATTGGAGAAATCATTTTCTTTTACATGTCAGAAACTGCTATGTCACACAACCGAATGGCTTTTCCCACTGCCAAATTACCCTTGGTGTTTTTAATCTATTAACTACCACCAGTAAATCACCCATGTTTGCAATTGTTCAATTTATGTGCAGAGCCCATTATGGGAAAGTAATTTTTTTTAACAAATAAAAGTAATCATTTTAAATTTCTTTGTTAACCTATTTTTCTAATTAGCCTGCTTAGAGATGTAATTACATACCTCTGGAACAGGTGGGACTTGAACCCACTCTCTTGGTCCAGGGATAGAGACACTACTTCTGTGCCACAAGAGGGCACCTTAAAGTAACCATTCTACCATGGATTCAGTAATGGCACCCATCAGACTTCAATTTGCAATCATTGGCAGGACATTAATTGTCAAAGAATGTACATTCCAAATGTGCACGGATTTTCCTTTAGTCATGTTAGGAAAGCAACTGTAAACTGCCAAGGGCATTTACATGTGGAACCTGAAGTTACCATTTCTGAAGCATATTCCATAGCCAACATTGGAAGATCCTGCTTCACAGCTGTAAGATTCTCAGTGGACTTCAAGCATGCAAGGACATTTTCTGTGATTTAGAATGGAGCCTTCTTTTGGGAAGGTGGGTGAATGTTAAAGGTGATTTAGTAGCTGAATTCTACTCAGTGTCCCAGTCATGACCTTGAGGGTACTAAGTGCCTTATTTCATCATTAATCAGGTGAAGAATGAGAAAAGTTGCTCTGAGCCATGGCTGGGTCAGGCCCTATGAAGTTTGCTCAACTAAACACTTCAGTAGTAAATAGAAAAGTTTTGATTTTTATTCAAAACTGAAGCTCTCAGTTCTCTTCTGTTCACTTCTGAAAGTTTTCTTGTATGATTCTTCTCCATTTGTTTTTCTTTAAAACACCTTTAGCAGTCAATTATTAATTCCCACAATATTAATGCAAATTACCTTTCATCTTGTATTTACTGCTTTTATCCATGTTTTTGAGCAACATGTTGGAAATAATTTGACTTAAATTTTACACAATTTCTCTTTAATGGATACCATAAAATGTATTTTAAGCACCAGCTCAGTGGCTTGAACAGGAAATGTGTATAAGTTTGATTTTCAGAAGAGGTTGATTTCTGCTTTCTTTAATTTTATCTTTTGGGCTCTGTTAAATTTAATCTTCTAAGATGCTTCAAGAGCCACATTGATTGAGGAATAGTTTGTTTCATGGTTTTCTTGTACATTAGTTATTGCATTTGTACCTCAGGAGTTTTTTCAACAAATGACTGTTTTACAAGGAAATGTACTGGAATTACCAAATCACACTAAACAAGCGATGGATTTATTTGTCTTGAAAGATGATTGGAATGACCATGCTTATTGTGTAACATATATAAAATATAGGCCTAGCTTTTATACTTGGAACAACAACAGTAACAACAACAGAGTAATAACCTGCTCTTTAGCGCTTTTCATGTGAACATCCAAAGCTGACTTTCTAGCCCATGGATGCGTATTCCAGCTGCTGGGCCAACTGTTACTTTGTGGGTGAACAGTTTCTGTTGTTGGAAGATATTTTTCTTTTTCTGGGCAGTTTTCTTAATTTTTCTGTTTAAAACTAATAGACACTGTATATGCTAATATTTTCTGTGTGAAACTAACATCTTCTAATAATTAAATCACTCCAATCACTTTCGACTTTCTGACCTCCAAGCATGATAGTGATACCTCCCCAGCCTATAGTTAACATACGTTTCAGTTTGATAAAATACATACATATTTTGTATATGCATGTTGTGCATGGCTTTTAACTTTTGGATACCTAATGATAACATAATTATATTTCATGATATAGTTCATATCACGATGAACGTGCCGTTTTTCTCAGCCGCATTTGCATGTTCTCGAGAATTGCTTTTGCAGGGGTAGGGTGACGCAAGAACCTTGAACCATGCTGTTGTTGAGCGCCTGGTGATTAAACACAAGTTCTAAAAAGTCAAAACAATTGCTCTAAAGATCATTGTTCTAGATGCACCAAGAAAGTTTTATCTGTTTTTTTTAAGATATTCATTTCAAAGGACCGTTTCTGTCAATTTATATAGTGTAAGTTGTTATCTGTTGTGGCAACGGGATTGCAGCACATTGAGCTGCACATTGGTAATGAGCATATCTTCAGTGCTACATTATGCATATTGATTTATATTGCTTGGGCACTTCTGTAAAAAGAAAAGATTCTTGGTGGCTATGGGAAACTTAAGTGAGTTCAGCTCCAAAATAATTTAAAATGTGGTTTTATAACTGACAAACATGATGGATGTTTTATGAAGCGCTCTCTTTATAACCCTCTGGGCTTACACTAAGAATACATATACTTGAAGAGCATAAAGAAATTACTAGCTTGTGTGCAAAATATATTTTGTAATTTTAATTAGCTGTAATTTTACTGCTTAGGTTTGGCCTTGGCCTTCCTCCACTTTTTGAGACTTCAGACAGGATTTTCCACTCCGTAGAATTGGCGGGGTAGGTGGCAGGAGAGACAGATAATCAGACAAGTTGGCATCCGAGAGATAACCCACCCTTTTCTTGCCATCTCACCAAACGAATTCTGGGTGGGAACGTTCATGAGTGACTGTTCTAATCCCCCACCAATTAAGATCCCTATGAAGTCATCTGGCTGTTAGGTTGGACTGGTGTGGCACCTAATTGGCCAAGAAGCCCGTTGGTCATCATTTTGTGCCTAATTGGTCCCGATGTGGTATACTTTCTTGCTGGTTTGGATAGTGAAGTTAGTTGCTGTTAAAGAAACTCACCCAACATTTAATGCAAAAAAAATGAAATCCTGAGCATCTTTTGTATTTTACTTAAGAACTTATTGTCATTTTCAAGACAGCATAGCTTTTGCAGTAAGACCTCTATTCAAGGTGTTATTCAAATTTTGAACTCTATTGACTTAAAATTGCATATTCTTATGAATAAATACAAAAGATTTTTAAAATCTTTCAGCACTGTGTGCTGTGTAACAACTTTTCAATGTCTTCAGTTCCTTGTGAAAAATAGTCCACAGAAGTGCAATCAATAACAAATGTTTTTGAAAAAAACTCCTTGGGATTTAAACTAGTATCAAATCAATATGTCCCAAATGAATTTCATTAGCCAAAAATGTTTATGGTTGTACATAATGCCCTTTTACCAAGATGCTGTATTCCTTAGGGTGTTGATGGCTTTTGAGCACTTTTAATTCAATTGATATTAATTTAGAATTGCTTGGCATTTGAACCTTTTGGCCATTTGTAATAAGCAAACGACATTTAATTTAAAATGTGTCAATTTTTCATTCATATTAACTTTTTGCAGTAATCGAATCTTAAACATTTACATGCACCTAGAGGCTTTTTGACAACTGTGTTGCTTCTCTTAAAGCAGGGATTACAGATCAGAATAATATTGCTTACCTATGTGTAAAATGCATTTATTTTCTTAAAGTGCACTGTGATAATTTAGAGAACAGGTTGTATACTGGTCTTGATCTGGTAAGTGGCCTGGTGCATGGGCACCAACATCAAGTTGATATATTGTTTTTGCAAAGGTTGTTGTAAACTCACATTGTCCAAACTCACATAAGGAGAATGAAATTTATGGTAATTTTTCCAAGAACTTGCCACTCATTGTAATCTGCCCAACAATGATTTACCGCCTTAAAGGGAAGCAGAATGATATACAGAATAAGTGAGGAGGGAAATATGTAAGATAACAAGCTGTGGGGCTGGATGAACACAGCAGGCCAAGCTTCTTTTGTGAACAATATCCTGTGTACTAAAAATATATGGAAGAATTAATCAAAATATTTTTATTTCTAAATGAATAAAGATACTGAAAGCTTTTACCCCTAATATTGTGCTACCTGCTCCTTCAAAATGTTATGTGCCATACGGTGATTGAACATAGAACATAGAACGTAGAACAGTACAGCACAGTACAGGCCCTTGAGCCCATGATGTTGTGCCGAACTTTTACCCTAATCCTAAGGTCTATCTAACCTCCACCCCTACCTTACATTATCATCCATATGCCTATCTAATAGCCACTTAAATGCCCCTAATGAGGCCGACTCCACTACCCTCTCTGGCAATGCATTCCACGCCCCAACCACTCTCTGAGTAAATAACCTACTTCTGACATCTCCCCAATATCTACCTCAACTCACTTTAAAACTATGCTTCGTAATAGCTACCTCCACCCTAGGAAAAAGTCTCTGGCTGTCGACTCTGTCTGTACCTCTGATCATTTTGTACACCTCTATCAAGTCACTTTTCATCCTTCATGGATAACAAGGTGTAGAGCTGGATGAACACAGCAGGCCAAGCAGCATCAGAGGAGCAGGAAAGCTGATGTTTCAGGCCTAGACCCTTCTTCAGA
>JAHRHZ010000069.1:25381572-25426533 GCA_024137785.1 Ginglymostoma cirratum | reverse complement strand
TCCTGCTCCTCTGATGCTGCTTGGCCCGCTGTGTTCATCCAGCTCTATACCTTATTATCTCAGGTTCTCCAGCATCAGCAGTTCCTACTGTCTCTGGAACAACTTCTCATCCTTCGCCGTTCTAAAGAGAAAAGCCCCAGCCCTTTCAACCTTTCCTCGTAAGACCTCCCCTCATTCCAGGCAACATCCTGGTAAATCTCCTCTGCACCTTTTCCAACGCTTCCACATCTTTCCTGTAATGAGGCAACCAGAACTGGACACAATACTCCAGATTGGGCCGAACCAGGCTTTTGTATAGCTGGAGCATAACTTCACAGCTCCTGAACTCAATCCCTCTATTAATGAAAGCTAACACAGCATGCGCCTTCTCAACAACTCTATCCACCTGGGTGGCAGCTTTCAGGGAACTGTGGACATGAACCCCAAGATCCCTCTGCTCCTCCACACTGCCAAGAATCTTTCCGTTAACCCTGTATTCTGCTTTCAAGTTTGTCCTTCCAAAATGAATCACCTCACAATTTTCAGGGTTAAAGTCCATCTGCCACTTCTCAGCCCAGCTCTGCATCCTGTCAATGTCCCTTTGTAACCTAGAACAGCCCTCCGCACTTGTCGACAACAGGACCCACCTTCGTATCTTACTAATCCACCCTTCCACTCCTACATCCAAATCATTTAGAAAAATCACAAATTGAAGAGAACCCAGAACAGATCCTTGTGTTACACCACTCATAACTGAGCACCATGTTGAATATTTTCCATCTACTACCACCCTTTGTCTTCTAAGGGTCAGCCAATTCTGAATCCAATCTGCCACATTTCCCACCATCCCATGCCTCCTTACCTTCTGCATGAGCCTACCATGGGGAACCTCATCAAACGCCTTACTTAAATCCATGTATACCACATCCACTGCTCTACTTTCATCCACGTGTTTGGTCGCCTCTTCAAAGAATTCAATAAGGTTTGTGAGGCATGATCTACCCCTCACAAATCCATGCTGACTATCACGAATCAAATTGTGCCTTTCCAAGTGATCATAAATCCTATCTCTCGGAGCCCTTTCCAATAATTTGCCCACCACTGACGTAAGACTAACTGGCCTGTAATTTCCAGGTTTATCCCTATTCCCTTTTTTGAGCAAGAAAATGACGTTTGCCTCTTTCCAATCTTCCGGCACTATACCCGTGGACAGTGAGGACGAAAAGATCATCGCCAAAGGCCCTGCGATCTCTTCCCTCGTTTCCCATAGAATCTTTGGATAAATCCCATCAGGCCCGGGGGACTTATCTATCTTCAAGTTCCTCAAAATTCCTAGTACGTCTTCCTTCCTAACATCGACCTCCTCTAGCCTACCAGCCTGTTTCACACTGTCCTCCTCTCCAACTAGGTCCTTCTCAGTTGTGAATACTGAAGAAAAGTATTCATTAAGGAACTCTCCTATCTCTTTAGGCTCTGTGCACAAATTCCCTTTGCAATCCTTGATCGGCCCTACCCTTTCTCTGGTCATTCTCTTATTCCTCATGAACGTGAAAAAAGCCTTGGAGTTTTCCTTGATCCTATCTGCCAAGGTTTTCTCATGCTCCCTTATAGCTCTCCTAAGCCCTTTCTTCAGCTCCTTCCTGGATAACTTGTATCCCTGTAGAGCCTTTTCCGTTCCTTTTTTCCTAAACCTTACGTAAACATCCTTCTTCCTCTTAACCGGTCGTTTGACCTCTATTGAGAACCAAGGCTCCCTCACTCAACCGCATCTTCCCTTCCTGCTAGGGACAATCATATCGAGCACACACAGTATGCATTCCTTAAACAATCTCCACATTTCAATAGTGCTCTTCCCTGACAGCATCTGTTCCCATTTTATGTTACCCAGTTCTTGCCTAACAGAGTTGTAATTACCCTTCCCCCAATTATAAGCCTTATCCTGCTTACGCTCATCTTTTTCCATGACTATTGTATAAGTAACTGAGTTATGTTCGCTACCACCAAAATGCTGTCCTACCAACAGGTCTAACACTTGGCCCGGTTCATTGCCAAGCACCAAATCCAAAGTGGCCTCTCCTCATGTTGGTCTATCTACATACTGTGTCAGGAGTCCTTCCTGAACACACTGGACAAAATTCATCTAAACCATCTAAACTGTTACAACTAAAATGTTTCGAATCAATATTTAGAAAGTTGAAGTCATCCATGACTACAACCCTGTGACTTCTGCACCTTTCCAGTATCTGCCTCCCAATCCACTCCTCCACTTCTTTGCAACTACTAGGGGGTCTGTAAAAAACCCCCAACAAAGTGACAGCTCCTTTCTTATTCCGGACCTCAACCCAAACTGACTCTGTCGACATATCATTCTTGAACTGCCTTTCAGTAGCTGCTATACTAGCCCTGACGAGCAATGCCACACCCCCGTCTCTTTTTCCACCCTCCCTATTTCTTTTAAAGCATCTAAATCCCGGAAGTTCCAACAACCATTCCTGTTTCTGTAATGGCCACAACATCGTAGTTCCAAGCACTAACACATGCTCTAAGTTCATCCGCCTTATTTCTGATACTTCTAGCATTGAAGTATACACATCTCAAACCATCTCTATGACCACAATTACGTTCCATCAACCGCATTTCTTTATTAACAACTTCACTCCCTGTTGTGTCTGTTGGAAGGCTGAATACCTCATCCCCTGAATTACAAATCCAGTTCCCCACCCCCTGCCAATCTAGTTTAAATCATTCTGTATAGCTCGAGCAAACCTCCCTCCCAGGATATTTGTGCCCTTCTGGTTCAGGTGCAACCTGTCCTTACTGTACAGGTCCCACCTTCCCAGAAAGTGCTCCAATTATCCAGACAATGGAAGCCCTCCCTCCTACACCAGCCCTGTAGCCACGTGTTTAGCTGCACTCTCTCCCTATTTCTTACCTCGTTATCACGTGGCACTGGTAGTAATCCAGAGATAACTACCCTGTTTGTCCTGGACTTCAGCTTCCAACCCAACTGCTTGTACTCGTTTTTCACATTCTCAGTCCTTTTTCTACCTATGTCATTGGTACCGATGTGAACCATGACTGCTGGTTGCTCACCCTCCCCCTTGAGGATCTTGAAGACACGATCTGAGACATCACGGACCCTGGCACCCAGGAGGCAACAGACCATCTGTTCATCTTTGCGTCTACAGAACCGCCTGTCTGTGCCTCTTACTATTGAATCCCCCACTACAATTGCTCTCCTATCCTCCCCCCTTCCCTTCTGTGCCATTGGAATGCAAAAACACGATATTGGGACAAAGCAACTTATTTCTGTAATGTAACTTCTTTCAGTAAAAAAAACCAGTATAGCCTTTAATTATTTGCTCAGTATGTAATTCCTTCTCTCTTTTTGAACTGTTGGCACATTTGATGCACTGTAATGTTCTTAATGTAACGAGTGTATAATTAGTTTGCCGGATTTTATAGTGCAATATACGTTTATAGATAGCATTACAATTTGATTAAAATCGCTTTTTCAGTTGATCATGGGAAAGTTAAGCAGACTTTGCTTTATGCCCAAACCATAGCTTCCCCAGTGTTAGTCTTATCAAGGTCATTTGAGCACAGAAAATGATAAAATCAACATTTGTACACCTTCTGTTTAAAGAATATTTGCAATATCATTGCTACATTCTTTTTCTTAACTAAATGATACCACAAAAGTTAATTTTTTGCTGATTATGTGTTGAAGTAGAAACTTTGTAAGCAGCAATTGTAAGATTTTGAAAGAATCATTAGTGACCTGAGGTGTCAGAACTTGGGAATATGACATTTGACTTTGTTTTCAATTTTAATATTTTTCAAAAGGTAGAATTTTTAGGTGTATTTCTGAATTCATCTTCCGTAGCATTGCTTAAAGGTAGTTTTAGGGTTTGCAGCATGACTGTGATGTATAGCTACTAACCAGGCAAGTCCATTTCAGGCTGCTGCTCGAGTAATCCTTGTGGGAATTTAGGCAATTATAGTTACTCATAATTGCTGCTGAGGTCAGTGAACTGCTTGTGAATTTCAAGCTGCAGGCAAAAGACAGATTTGTTTCTTTCTTTTTAATGGACAGAATTTACTGTAGATGGTTAAAGAGCCTTTCGTTAGACTTGACCTTGTCCGTTTCATTTCCATGAACTTTTGTGTGGAAGGTTTTGCTGCTTTTGGGAGATGGAAATGACACAGCACCCCCTAAAGGACATGCTGGAATTTGTGCAAAAAGGCCAAGCAACTCATTTAAATGAAAGAGAATTCGATAAGCCTGGTAGCGTCTGTGGAGAGAGAAACTGCTTAAGGTCAACAACCTTTATTCAGAACTCTGTGTCTATTTAACCTAACAGATTGCAATAATGGTAATGAATAGCACAGTCTGAATCAGTATGTGTGTTATGTTCAATCAGAAACAGAAAGTGAAATAAAGAGAGGGAAAGAAAAACTGAAGCAGAAATTGATGGAGAAACACAGGTCTGGTAGCATCTGTGAAGGAAAAACGACATTAATGTTTTGGAGATAGTAGGAACTGCAGATGCTGGAGAATCTGAGATAACAAGGTGTAGAGCTGGATGAACACAGCAGGCCATGCAGCATCAGAGCAGGAAGGCTGACGTTTCAGGCCTAGACCCTTCTTCAGAAATGGGGGAGGGGAAGAGGGTTCTGAAATAAATAGGGAGAGAGGGGGAGGCGGATAGAGGATGGATAGAGGAGAGGATAGGTGGAGAGGAGACAGACAAGTCAAAGAGGCGGGGATGGAGCCAGTAAAGGTGAGTGTACGTAGGGAGGTAGCGAGGAGATAGGTCAGTCCAGGGAGGACGAACAGGTCAAGGGGGCGGGATGAGGTTAGTAGATAGGAGATGGGGGTGGGGCTTGAGGTGGGAGGAGGGGATAGGTGGGAGGAGGGACAGGTTAGGGAGGCGGGGACAAGCTGGGCTGGTTTTGGGATGCAGTAGGGGGAGGGGAGATTTTGAAGCCTGTGAAGTCCACATTGATACCATTGGGCTGCAGGGTTCCCAAGCGGAATATGAGGTGCTGTTCCTGCAACCTTCGGGTAGCATCATTATGGCACTGCAGGCTGCCCAGGATGGACATGTCGTCTGAGGAATGGGAGGGGGTGTTGAAATGGTTCGCGACTGGGAGGTGCAGTTGTTTAGTGCGAACCGAGCATAGGTGTTCTGCAAAGCAGTCCCCAAGCCTCTGCTTGGTTTCCCCGATGTAGAGGAGGCCACAGCGGGTACAGCGGATACAGTATACCACATTAGCAGATGTGCAGGTGAACATCTGCTTGATGTGGAAAGTCTTCTCGGGGCCTGGGATGGGTGTGAGGGGGGACATGTAGGGGCAGGTGTAGCACTTCCTGCGGTTGCAGGGAAATGTGCCGGGTGTGGTGGGGCTGGAGGGGAGTGTGGAACGGACAAGGGAGTCGCGGAGTGAGTGGTCCCTCCGGAAAGCAGACAAGGGTGGGGAGGGAAAAATGTCTTTGGTGGTGGGGTTGGATTGCAGATGGCGGATGTGTCGGAGGATGATGCGTTGGATCCGGATGTTGGTGGGGTGGTAAGTAAGAACGAGGGGAATTCTGTTTTGGTTGTTAATTTGGGGAGGGGGTCTGAGGGATGAGTTGCAGGAAATGTGGGAGACACAATCGAGGGCATTCTCGACCACTGAGGGGGGGAAGTTGCGGCCCTTGAAAAACGTGGACATCTGAGATGTACGGGAGTGGAATGCCTCATCCTGGGAGCAGATGCAGCGGAGGCGAAGGAATTGGGAATAGGGGATGGCATTTTTGCAGGAAAGTGGGTGGGAGTAGGTGTATTCTACTGTTTTGGAGTCCAGTGACCCAACGCCAAAACCCTGAAAAATAAGTGGAGGCATTAACAAATGTTCTTAAAGATATCAATCAAGTGAAATCAGCAATTTAATTCTCCTGTCAAAAATGATTTACTGCGAACGGAATGCTTTTATTGGTCTGGGCTGTCAGCCATGCATGCATAATAAGCATATAACCATGAGGAGTGGTTGATGGGGGAGCATGAGTCAGACTTAAATTGGCTTAAGGGTATGATGGCTGAAGGGAAAGAGTGCGGGTTAAAGGTTCCAACTACTTTTATGACAACAGACACTAGGTCCTACAGAGCTCAAGAAGGAGCTTTAACTAGTAAACCTCATTGCACCCTTGGCCTCCTCTTGTTTTTTTGGCAACTACCTCCCAAGTCAACAAGACCAGTCTCTGACCTGTACTGTCTTCTCTCCGGTTGCAAAAATTGTGCGCAACTGGAAGGCACGCTCTACCAAGTTGGAAAATTTCCTCATTTGAGCTACTGTCTCAGGAAAGAACTTCAGCCCTAGTTATTAGCAAAGTTAAGCATTTACTTGCAACTTTAACAGGGAAATTTACAGATTGTAGTGTGTTTTTCATGTTTCAGATGTGCCTCGCAGGAAACTAGATTTTTTTTGTTAACCATTATTGTGTAGACTATTATGTTTTGGAGTGCTTAAATGAATTGTCCTATTTTTGCACATTTATGCACTGGTTTTTAATATTGCTGCATAAGTCCCAGTTGGTGTTGTTCGAGGTAAGGTCGAGGAACTGCTAATTGTGACGGGTGGTAAAATGTTACACAAAGAGAGTGTTAACTATAATACAGCTATGTAAGCATATCTATTTAAACACACAAGCTTCAAAATCTCCCCTCCCCAACCGCATCCCAAAACCAGACCAGCTCATCTCCGCCTCCCTAACCTGTCCTTCCTCTCACCTATCCCCTCCTGCCACCTCAAGCCCCACCCCATCTCCTATCTACTAACCTCATCCCGCCCCCTTGACCTGTCCGTCCTCCCTGGACTGACCTATCTCCTCCCTACTCCCCCACCTACACTCGCCTTTACTGGCTCCATCCCCGCCTCTTCGACTTGTCTGTCTCCTCTCCACCGATCCTCTCCTCTATCCATCTTCTATCCGCCTCCCCCTCTCTCCCTATTTATTTCAGAATCCTCTTCCCCTCCCCTATTTCTGATGAAGGGTCTAGACCCGAAACGTCAAGCTTTCCTGCTCCTATGATGCTGCTTGGCCTGCTGTGTTCATCCAGCTCCACACCTTGTTATCTCACATTTCCTCTGCCAGTCGGAATAGAAATTATTGGCCTGAATAGTGTGCTACTGACAAAAACAGTCACAATTTGCCATTATTATAACGGTGAGGTTACAGCAGCATCTAGTGTCCTCACAGCTGGTGTTAAATATGGGAGCCCAGAAGCTGCTCTCAGTGATTCACTGATATTGCACAGGGTGTACTATCAAAATTCTCATGGATGTAATCTTGTTTAACTCCCGCCTGCACCAAAGATCATAGAGTCTTAGAGATATACAGCACAGAAACAGACCGTTAGGTCCAACTCCTCCATGATATCAGAATAAATCCAGCCCTATTTGCAAGCAACAAGCATGGGGCTGGATGAACACAGCAGGTCAAGCAGCATCATAGGAGCAGGAAAACTTGACGTTTCGGGCCTAAACCCTTCATCAGAAAAGCATTTGACTCATATCCCTCTAAACCCTTCCTGTTCATATACCCATCCAGATGCTTTTTAAATGTTGTAATTGTCCCAGCCTCTACCACTTCCTCTGGGAGCTCATTCCATGCATGCAACACCCTCTGCATCAAAACATTGCCCCTGAGGTCCCTTTTATATCTTTCCCCCTCACTTTAAACCTATGCCCTCTAGTTTTGGACTTCCCCACCTCAGGGAAAAGACCTTCCCTAGTTACCCTTTTTTTATTCATTTGTGGGATGTGGGCGTCACTGGCTGGCCATCCCTAGTTGCCCTTGAGAAGGTGGTGGTGAGCTGCCTTCTTGAACTGCTACAGTCCTCCAGCTGTGGGTTGACCCACAATGCTATTAGGGAGGGAATTCCAGGATGTTGACCCAGCAACAGTGAAGGAACGGTGATATATTTCCAAGTCAGGATGGTGAGTGACTTGGAGGGGAACTTGGAGGTGGTGATGTTCCCATATATCTGCTATCCTTGTCCTTCTAGATGGAAGTGGTCATGGGTTTGGAAGGTGCTGTCTGAGGATCTTTGGTGAATTTCTGCAGTGCATCTTGTAGATAGTACAGACTGCTGCTACTGAGCATCGGTGGTGTAGGGAGTGAATGCTTGTGGATGTAGTGCCAATCAAGCAGCTGCTTTGCCCTGGATGGTGTCAAGTGTCTTGAGTGCTGTTGAGGCTGCACTCATCCAGGCAAGTGGGAAGTATTCCATCACACTCCTGACTTGTGCCTTGTAAATGGTGGCCAGGCTTTGAGGAGTCAGGAGGTGAGTTACTCGCCGCAGTATTCCCAGCTTCTGGCCTGCTCTTATAGCCACTCTGTTGATGTGGTGAATCCAACTGAGTTTCTGGTCAATGATAACCCCCAGGATGTTGATAGTAGGGGATTCAGTGATGGTAACGTTAAGGGGCGGTGGTTAGATTGTGTCTTATTGGTGATGGTCAGAGCCTGGCATATGTGTGGCGCGAATGTCACCTGCCACTTGTCAGCCCAAGCCTGGATATTGTCCAGATCTTGTTGCACATGAACATGGACTGCTTCAGTATCTGAGGAGTCATGAATAGTGCTGAACATTGTGCAATCATCGGCAAACATCCCCACTTCTGACCTTATGATGGAGGGAAGGTCATTGATGAAGCAGCTGAAGGTGGCTGGGCCTAGGACACTCGACTGAGGAACTCCTGCAGAGATGTTCTGAAGCCGAGATGATTGACCTCCCACAACCACGACCATCTTCCTATGTGTCAGGTATGACTCCAAACACCGGAGTGTTTGCCCCTGATACCCATTGATTCCAGTTTTGCTGGGGCTCCTTAATGCCACAATTGGTCCAATGCAGCCTTGATATCAAGGACTGTCACTCTCATCTCACCTCTGGAATTCAGCTCTTTTTGTCCATGTTTGAACCAAGGCTGCAATGAGATCAGGAGTTGAGTGGCCCTGGCGGAACCCAAACTGGGCGTCACTGAGCAGGCTATTTCTGAGCAGGTGCTGTTTGATAGCGCTGTTGATGACACCTTCCATCACTTTACTAATGATCGAGAGTAGATTGATGGGGCGGTAATTGGCTGGGTTGGATTTGTCCCGCTTTTTGTGTACAGGGGATATTTGGGAAATTTACCACATTGTCAGGTAGGTACCAGTGTTGTAACTGTACTGGAACAGCTTTTCTAGGGGAGCGGCAAGTTCTGGAACACAAGTCTTCAGTAGTATTGCAGGAATGTTGTCAGCACCCGTAGCCTTTGCAGTATCCAGTGTCTCCATCCGTTTCCTGATATCACGTGGAGTGAATCAAATTGACTGAAGACTGGTATCTGAAATGCTGGGGACCACTGGAGGAGGCTGAGATGGATCATCCACTCAGCACTTCTGGCTGAAGATTGCTGCGAATGCTTAAGCCTCATCTTTTGCACTGATGTGCTGGGCTCTTCTATTATTGAGGATGGGGATACTTGCGGAGACTTCTCCTCCGGTGAGTTATTTAATTGTTCACCACCGTTCACGACTGGATGTGGCACGACTGCAGAGCTTCGATCTGACACGTTGGTTGTGGAATCGCTTAGCTTTATCCATCACTTGATGCTTTCACTGTTTAGCATGCATGATTAGAACATCACTGAACAGGTTGATTAGAAAATATTTACAAGTCACTTGAGCTACCATGAGTTCAACTTTTCTTGCTCTAGTCACAAGAAGACAAGAAATCTGAACTAGAAATGACCATCAGGCCCATCAAGCCTGCTGCATTATTCACTACAGTCATGGATAATCCTGGACTTCAATTCCACTATTACTTATTTGCTTGTGTGATGAGGATGCTGCTGACTAAGCCAGCATTCATTCCCAGTTATCCTCAAGAAGGTGGTGGTGAGCTGACTTCTTGAACCGCGGCAGTCCTGTGATGGAATCATGTCAGCTGACCCACTATGCCCTTAGGGAAGGAATTCCAGGATTTTAACGCAGCAAAAATGAAGAAATCATGATATATTTGCAAGTCAGGGCAGTGAGTGGCTTGGAGGGAAACTTGCAGGTGGTGGTGTTCCCAAGTATCTACTGCCCTTGTCCTTCTCGATAGAAGTGGTCATGGGTTTGGAAGATGCAAACCAAGATCATGGGTGAATTTCTGCTGTGCAACTTGTAGATGGTACACACTGCCACTACTGAATGACAGTGTTGGAGGAAATAGATGCTTTTTGATGTGGTGGCAATCAAGCCCATTGCTTTTCCTGGATGGTGTCATGCTTCTTTCGTGTTGTTAGAGCTGCATCCATCCAGGTAGGTAGGAAGTATTCTATCACAGGCCTGACTTACGCCTAGTAGATGGTGCGCATCCTTTGGGATTCAGGAGGTGAATTACTCGCCACAGTATTCCTAGCCTCTGACCTGCTCCTGTAGCCATTGTGTTTATCTGACAAGTCCAGTTGGGCTTCTGATCAATGGTAACCCCACCTAGCCTTCACATCCCTGGATACAATAGGCAATTTAGCATGGCCGATCCATCAAATGAGCACACCTTCGGACTGTGGGAGGAAACCCACACTGATATAGGGAGAATACATAAACTCTATACAGACAGTCGCCTGAGGCTAGAATTGAACCTGGGTCCCTGATGCTGTAAGGTAGCAGTGCTAGCCACTGTGCCACTCCTATAGTTCCTTTTCATGGATGTTGAAAATCCCTTTCAGGAGAGACCAGAATTAAATTAACACCAGGAAGAAATAACTCTATTCCACAGAGATCACGAGGTGTTTGTTTACATATTTCTTCAAGGTTAGAAGCAAGTACCATCACTTTACTCTTGACCTCAAAATCTAGACTATGAGTGGAACACATAACTGCTGAAAGCTTTTGGGAATAATTTGAAAGACAGTTAAGTAAGATAGAAAACAGACCGTCTTTTCACTGGAAAATATATAAATGGCATTTTTCTCATCCATTCGTAGAATGTGGAAATAAAAAGCTGGTAACAGTAAATGTAACCAAGAAATTGTCACATTTTGATTAAAAATCCATCCACCCAGTGATGTTGTTTAGGGACATAGATGTTCTTACCTAATCTTTCCAATACATACTTTCAAATGCATTGATTCCCAACAGTCCGCGGATGTAGTTTAGCAAGTCGCTGTTATGTCCGTCCACTACGAAGAATACCAATAATTGCTTCAAGAAGAAAGTTCACTACCTCATTCTCAATTATAATTAAAAATTGAAAGAATGTTGGCATTAAGTGATATTGATGCATCAAGAATGAATAAAAAAGTAAATTTTCACTGACTTTATACTGTATTGACTTTAACATCTGTCTCATCTTAGTTGTATGTTTATGTATTGAGTCTTAGGAATTGGGCAGTATCAAATTAGGATGTGATCCGGATGTATCAGATTTGTAAGTTTTGGGAGGTAGACAACTGAAACATGGCAAATTGATTTTTTTTTTTCATTAAGATTGTACCCCAGCCCCATGAGCAACTCTATAAAGAGAAGTAGATTCAACTGACTGGAATGTCATGGTGTTCTGGTGAGTACTGTGTGGTGGAGCACTGTGAAATGGGATTGGAGTGGCATAGTCTAAGGAGACAATGAAGGGAGCTGTAAGGCTGAAAGGTGAATTTGGAAGTAATAGAAAAGATGGGGATGATATGTTCACAGCAATGGACTGCAAGGTAAAGCCAGGAGAAGCTCTTTAGATATTGAAACTGTCGTGACTGAAGCTAGAGGAGTGCATTGTCACTCTAGAACCACTGCTCCACCATTCACAACATAAGATAAATAGAACTTTTCCAGCTACTGAAATGGCTGATTAAATACCTTGCCTATATCTGTCATCCATATTTCTTAATAAGCACAATTGTTGTTTATTATCAGAACAAAATCTGAACAAAAATGTTCAATAAAGATACAATATAACAATAGGTTAACATACACAGTCAGTAACTGGGGCTCTTGTGATGCAGTGGTGGTCTCCCTGTCTCTGGGCCAAAAGATCTGGTTCCAAGTTCCACTTTGCCTGAGGTGTAAATTTGAACCATCAGTAATAGAAATGTATAAATGCTTAATCCTCTAAATATCCCTAAAATGTACACACCAAAACAAGCACACAGGCACGTAGACTTCAGGAAAAGAGGGAAAAATATTTTTCTGCAGAGACTGGTTTTCTTAAATACTTTGACTAATGGATTATTCTTGTTAGATGAAAGGGTAAAGCATAGAATATTCCGAAGTCTATTCCTCTGATGTTCTGGCATGTATAGTCAAGTCACTAATCATGTAGGGTTGTCTCTGGAGTTTTGCAGACACAGCTTGATAAGGAAGTATAATTTTGATGTTTTTTCAACGTTCATTCTAAAGAACACACAGGTTTCACCCTAAATGAGAGTTTTCTTTTCAGAAATGAGGATGATCAGCTGGGCTGCTCTTCATAACAGGCCATGCTCTGACTTGGCTTGCTTTTACAAGACTTTCTTTGGAGTCAATGCACAAGAACTTCCCCAAGGCAGTCGCTGTTCTAAAACAATTACCATAGGGGTCTATAGCAATGCAAGTGGCTATCCTGATTTCCAGGAAGCCTTTTTGAAAAAATATCCACCATCCATAATGAACTGTCACTGATCTCTTTTAAAGAAACAACTGCATATTTCCATGAAATGTGAAATAAATCAATTGTCCACAATCCTTCAAAACATAAGTCCTTTTGTTATTGTTAAATATAAAGCATATTTGGAATAATACAGAATATTTCCCTAAGTTTATATTTTCTTTGATTTATTTTATTTCTCTTTATCATCTACCTGGTTAAAGTTATTTCTGGTAATGACTGAATGCCCAGCTGCTAACTGACTCAGGTTGATAATCTGGATCTCTATGGTGATGAATCTTTGGTTTCTATGGTGATGGGCCCCATTAACCCCACACAGTTACTGCCCTTGTCACCATGGTTACTTCTCTTCAGTCCTTTATAGAGTGGTGCAACAAGGCCAGATGAAATATGTTAGTATCTCCAGTCTCAAAAAGTAAATGAAGTCATAATTATGACCAGATTCATGGTTGAATCAACCCAACTTGTAGCAGGCAAAGAACTCCCAGCTTTTGGCTATAACCAAGAGAGAGGGAAAAAATATAACTTCCACTTTTTCAAAACCCCAAAAACTGCTAAAACCTAAACTAAAGATTCTTGTTCTGTGGGAGTTTGGCATGCTCTTTCAGACAGCTTCTCTTGTTCCAATTTTTAAACTAAAACCCCAAGGCTTCGCAAGTTGTTTATCTTCTCATAGACTGCTCGGCATCTGTCCTCCAATGTCTTTCTAAAAGAAACTAAGACAAAACTCACCTCGTAAAGCCACAGTATCATCACAGTGCAAGTAACACTTATGCCACATAAATGTCAGGCAATGACCATCTCCAATCAGACACAATATTTCGCAACAAACAACTGCACCTCCCAGTCGCGAACCATTTCAACTCCCCCTCCCATTCCTCAGATGACATGTCCATCCTTGGCCTCCTACAATGCCACAGTGATGCCACCCGAAGGCTGCAGGAACAGCAAATCATATTCAGCCTGGGAACCCTGCAGCCCAATGGCATCAATGTGGATTTCACAAGTTTCAAAATCTCCCCTCCCCCAACCGCATCCCAAAACCAGCCCAGCTCATCTCCACCTCCCTAACCTGTTTTTCCTCTCACCTCAAGCCACACCCCCAACCCCGATCTACTAACATCAGCCCGCCCCCTTGACCTGTCCGTCCTCCCTGGACTGACCTATCTCCTCCCTACCCCCCCACCTACACTCACCTTTACTGGCTCCATCCCCGCCTCTTCGACTTGTCTGCCTCCTCTCCACCTATCCTCTCCTCTATCCATCCTCTATCCGCCTCCCCCTCTCTCCCTATTTATTTCAGAACCCTCTTCCCCTCCCCCATTTCTGATGAAGGGTTTAGGCCCGAAACGTCAAGTTTTCCTGCTCCTATGATGCTGCTTGACCTGCTGTGTTCATCCCGCCCCATGCTTGTTATCTCACAATATAACCACCGCTGCTTGACATTGAAAGGTGTAACAATTACTGAATCCCTCACTCTCAACATCCTGGGCAAACTCAATTGGACATGCCAAATAAATACAGTGGTTACGGCAGAAGATGAGAGGCTAGGAATACTGTGATGAGTAACTCATCTCCTAAATCCCCGAAGGCTGTGCATCATCTACAACACACAGATCAGGAGTGTGATGGAATACTCTCCATTTGCCTGGATGGGTGCAGCTCCAATGAAACTCAAAAAACTTGATACCACCCAGGATAAAGCAGCCCACTTGTTTGGCGTAACAACCATGAGCATCCACTCCTTCTACCACCAATGATCAGTAGCAGCAGTGTGTACTATCTGCAAGATGCACTACAGAAATTCACCAAAGACCTTAAGCTAGCACCTTCCAAATCCACTACCCCCTTCCATCTAGCAGGACAAGGGCAGCAGATAGAGGGGAAAGAACACCACCATGCAAGTTTTCCTCCAAGCTCTCACCATCCTGATTCAGAAATACATTGCCATTCCTTCACTGTCACTGAGTTAAAATCCTGGAATTCCCTTCCTAATGGCATTATGGGTCAATCTATAGCACAATCACTTCAGCAGTTCAAGAAAGCAGCTCACCACCACCTGCTTAAGGGCAACTATGGAGTGAATAAAAGACTTATGATTCTCGGTGAAAACCTTTCTTTTTATAAAGGCAACCTAACCTGCCTGTCAGTATATATTTCTGCCTCAGCTTTAATTTCTTTTTGTTAAAAAAGGGGGCAACATCTATCACATATCTGGACCAGGAATAATCCAACACAACTGGCAATCAATGGCAATTAATGGCACCTTGCTTTGCATATGTCCATAGCATCAACCTCTCCCACATTTACCAAGTCATATCTTGCTCTGCAAATTTGCAACACAAAGCAGCCTAATGGAGGAGATGTATGATGATCAGAATCCGAACCAGAGGAAGGAGTTAACCTTTAGCAATCTTCAGTGTCTGCACTTTCCACTTATAAAATTGATCTTCTGAGGTCAATTTTCAGACTGTGAAAGCCCAGGCTCTTTATTAGAAACAGCTCCCAAATCCAGTAAGAAAGTTGTTACTTTAAGTTAGTGTTGAGAATTGAGTAGAACTATTGCATTCTGTTAGATTTATGGGAAGTACAACATAGATAGTTGTAAATTTGACTTGAAAATTTTTAAGACACTGTAAAGCTACTCCTGATCTTTTGAATTACACCATTGCTAAATAATATTATTTTGTTCACTGCATTGGAGCAGAAAATTTGCAACTCTAGTTTAGTTGGAAGCCGAATACATAAAATCTGAAAATAAACCAAGGGATCAATATTGGAGATGTGGTAACCTGAGAGGAAAAATGCAGGAGTATTTGAGAAGGCAGACACAGTTAAAATATGTGTAGATAGGCAATGTAATTCTGTCTTGAAGTATGAAATAGTGGATTGGGGAAAAAAGAACAATGAACAAAAGCACTGTCATTGGTATGATTTTTAATGAAGATATCCAAAGGATAAGATACATAAGCTGTGCTATTGGAAAGGCCAAGAAAAGCCAAATTGAATTTGGGATTTTTAAATAAGGCTTTTCCATCAGACCAGGCCCCTGCACCCTATGTGTTCATTGACCTACAAATCAAGTGTAACCTTATATAGATGACTGGAAATCTAATCTTGCCCAGAATTAGACAGAACAATTTGGTTGCAGTAATTTCTCTGCGTTTTTGTGTTTGTGCTGTTTATCGGACTTCTTCTCTTGGCTATTCTTTTTGGCTATTTGTCAGATTTACTAGAAGGGAGTGTGAAGCAACAACAAAAACAGCAGGGCAACACATTTAACTTATAAAATTATGTAACCTGCTGAATCTTTAGCAGAATTTCATTCAATCTCCTCATATTTAAGCTCAAGTTCAATGCATTGAACTACCTCTTAGAAGTCAGAAGGACTTCGTTAAACTCCACCCTAAGTATGTTCGAAAAGTAAGGCTAGTTTCCTGAAACCCATAGATGAAACCAAGCTAAGAGAGATTAGTGATATTGCCTCATCCATGTGCTATTTGCAAAATAGTAAACTCCCTCATTTTCTAATCTAAAATGTTTACTTGCAGATATGATTCTGTTTCATAAAGTCAGGAAAATGCCAAACATTAATCTTTCTGCTCTTTTCAAGACAGCCCATTTAATTCATAAACCACGGTCAAAGTGCTTTGTCTTATGGTCAGCTTGTTATAAATTCTGAGAGATTCAGGAAGCCTATTTCATGCGAAAATGCAGTATAAAAACTGGAGGCAGTTGAGTTTGAATTTTGAACAGACACATTGAACACAAAAACAAGGAGATGAAGTTGAATTTGTAGAGTATATCGATTAGGCTATTGTTTAAGTATTGACAGTTGTTCTGGAAAGAAATTAGGGTCATGGAAAAAAAGATCTATGAAAATATATTAGAATAAAAAGTGATCTGTATGAAGAATTGAAGTCAAATGAAAATATTTTCTTAATGGAAAGAGACTGTTACAAAGTTGTGTAGAATACTCATGAATTAAAAATAAGTGTGTGGTCCCTTTAAGAGATTGTGCTTTTTCCGTGCTTGAAAGTTTGCAAGTATTATACAGAGAACCCCAAAATTGAAACAATGTATCAAAAGGCCTTGCAGGTGGCAAGTAAAACAGCGGTTACAGCCTTGTTTTGATGTTTTGACAAGTTTGAATTTGGTCAGTTAGTTTAAACCAAGAACTCAGCAATTCAAAGCCAATTGAATTTAAAAATTGATGGTGTTGACAACCTGAAACCAATCATATTATAAGAATTTGATGTGTCATGGGGAATATGTAAGAAAGGTTTTTTTGAAGATCAGGGAGAGCCAACTGCCATCTGAAGCGAAAGCAAACCACCATGTCAGAAATAAACAAAAACAAAGTTGTTGGAAAAGCCCAGCAGGCCTGGCAGCATCTGTGCAGGAAAAAAACAGAGTTAACGTTTCGGGTCCGGTGACGCATCCTCAGAAGGAAGAGCCTGAGGACGTGTCACCGGGCCCGAAACGTTAACTCAAAGCATCATCAAAGGTACCACTGCATTTTTTTTAGGCTCAGAGAAAACATCCATGATGGCAAGATCAGCAGAAGAAAGGCGTTTGTGAATTGAGATCGACAGAAGACAGGCTAGAGAAGGCAGAGTGTTCCAGAAGACACAGTCTGTGCGAACTTGGAGAGATTAAGTTCTAATTGATTGTTGTCTTATTAATTGGATTTATATAAGTGGGACTTGTGATTATTTGAACAGCATTCCAGTAGAATTTAGTTCAGTTAGGGAATAGTTAATACTTAGGGAGGAATTGTTTGGTTTGTTAGTAATTCTGTTAATTTGCTCATTGGTGGGGTTAAATAAATAAGTACTTATAAAATGGAGATCAGGGATTTTCTTTCGTTTAATCAATCTTTTAACAGATTACGACGACGGGAAAGGCGAGCTTCTCTGGGTGTTTCAGGGGTAATGATGAGAAGAGAACCTCGTCTCCGATCATAACAGATTGGGGCTTGTGTTTCAGGTTAATTATCAGAGGGGGTCAACTTTTCCCTTTTCTGTAATGAAACAAACAATGATGAAGGCACAGAGTGATTGGGTTTCCAGGTACACCGATCACTAAATCTAGTGCACAAGTATAAGCAACAAAATTGAAAAGGAGAATTGCCTATTATTATTTACCTCAAGGGGCTTAGAAAACAAGGTGAGGAGGCATGATTCAGTTGTATAGAGTGGTGTTCAGTTTCACCGATATTCAGTTTTGGATACAGTATTTCAGGAAGGATAGATTGGTCTCATAAGGCATGTAGGACAGATTCACCAAATTGGTACCAAGTCTAAGTTATGACTTAAAGAAGCATAATGTTGTTTGTTGTGCATTTGGAGTCCACAGCATGTTTCTTGAACCTATCTTCCTGACAAGAACAGCCAATTTTCTACCATAAGGTCGTAATCATAGAGCTGTACAGCATGTAAACAGACCCTTTGGTCCAGCTGACCAATATCGAGCAGATATCCTAAATACATCGAGTCCTATTTGCCAGCATTTGGCTGCTATCCCTCTAAATCCTTCCCACTCATATACCCATCCAGATGTCATTAAATGTTGCAATTGTACCAGCCTCCACCACTTCCTCTGGCAGCTCATTCCATAAACGCACCATCCTCTGCACAAAAAAATTGCTCCTTAGGCCCCTTTTAAATCTTTCCACTCTCACCTTAAACCTATGCCCTTGAGTTTTGGACTCCCCTTCCCTGGGGAAAAGACCTTGTCTGTTCACCCTATCCATGCCCCTCATGGTTTTATAAACTTCTATAAGGTCATCCCTCAGTCTCTGACACGCCAAGGAAAATAGCCCCAGCCTGTTCAGCTTCTTCTGAAGCTCAAACCCTCCAACCCTGACAACATCCTTATAACTCATTTCTGAACCCTTTCAAGTTTCCCAACATCCTTCCTGTAGCAGGGAGACCAGAATTGAACACAGTACTCCAAAAGTAACCTAACCAATGTGCTGTACGGCCGCAACATGACCTCTCAACTCCTATACCCAATACTCTGACAAATAAAGGTAAGCATATCAAATGCCTTCTTCACTATCGTGTCTACTTCCAAGGAACTATGAACCTGCACTCAAAGGTCTCTTTGTTCAGCAACATTCCCCAGGACTCTACCATTAAGTGTATAAGTCCTGCCTTGATTTGCCTTTCCAAAATGCAGCACCTCACATTTTTCTAAATCAAACTCCATCTACCACTCCTTGGATCATTGGTCCATCTGATCAAGGTCCGTTGCACTCTGAGGTAACCTTCTTCGCTGTCCACTACACCACCAACTTTGGTGTCATCTGCAAACTTACTAACCACACCTCCTAAGTTCACGTCCAAATCATTTATATAAATGACCAAAAGCAGTGGACCCAGCACTGATCCCTGTGGCACACCATAGGTCACAGGCTTCCAGTCTGAAAAGTGACCCTCCACTACCACCCTCTGTCTGCTACCTTCAAGGCAGTTCTGTATCCAAATAGCCAGTTCTCCCTGTAGTCCATGTGATCTAACCTTGCTAATAATTGCTTCCTCAGGCTTTGACATTTATTTTATCTTATTTATTTATTTTATTTTATTTCCATCCTTTCGCCATCTCCCAAACCCCACCCCACTACAATGGAAGGAATGTTTGATCAGTCAAGCATTTAAAGTTTAAAGACAGATTAAATTCTTGTTTACGTGGGGAACCTAAATTTGAGTTATACATATAACCATGTGGCTTCAAGGGCAGGTCAGAGGCCAGAATCCTGCAACAAGTAGCCAACGTCCTGACTCCCAAAGCCTGTCTAACATCTTCAAGAAGCAAGTCTTTAGTCCAATGGAATATTACTCAGTTCCCAGGATGGTGCAGTTCCAGCAGCACTTGAAGCTTGATACCTTCCGAAACAAACTAGCCCAGTTGATTGGCACTGCTCCTGCAAACATGCAGTCCCTCCACCAGCAATGCATAGTAGTAGCATGTACCATCTCCAACATACACTGCACAGATTCACTAACATTCCCCGGACAACACCTCCCATACACAAAAATAGAACAAAGAATGCTGGAAGTCTGAAACAAAAACAGAAACGCTGTACTCAAAATGTTAACTCTGTTTTCCTTCTGCAGATGCTACCAGACCTTCTGAGTGTCTCCAGCGATTTCTGTTTTTGTTTCAGACTTTCCAAACACATAAACTCAACAATCTAGAAGGACAAGGACAGTAGATGCACCACCTGCAGATTCCCCTCCAGCATCCTGACTTAGACACATATTGAGTTCTGAGGAAGGGTCACTCGACCTGCAATGTTAACTCAGATTTCTCTCTACTGTTGCTGCCAGATCTGCTGAGCTTTTCCAGCAATCTCTATTTTTGTTTCTGATTTGCAGCGTCCACAGTTCTTTCAGTTTTTATTTGGAAATATATTGCCATTTTTTCGCTGTGGGGGATCAAAGTCCTCGAACTCCCTCCCTCAAACCATTGTGGATCTACCTACACAAAATAGACTCACTCCAAGAAGTGAGTTCACCACCTCCTTTTCAAGGGCCATTAGGGATTTACAATAAATACTGCATAGCCAGCAAAGCCACATTAGTTGAATTGTTTAAAAAAAAGTTGCATGCATTCAGTAATGAGAGGCAACCAGAACATTTCATGGCTATGTTCATAAGTAAATTCTGTTCCATCTAGAAGGAATGACTAGAGTCATAGAGTTATACAGCGCAGAAAGAGACCCATCAGTCCAACATCCATGCCAACCATAATCCCGAACTAAACTAGTCCCACCTGCTTCGATTGGCCTATATCTTCCAAGCATTTTTTTATTCAGGTACTTACCTAAATTTCCTTTAAATATTGTAACTGCACCTTGTTCAATCAGAGGTGAGTTTTGTAAGCTGGCTGAAAATGTAAGATGAAGTACATTCCAATATATGGTAGCTGTTATATCCATTGATGTCCTTGCATTCACTGCTTGGCCAAGTGTCCATCCTCATTAGCTGGCTGTCCTGTAAACATAGAAGTGCCGCTGTCAGTGACTGTTCTGGCCAATATGGTTACAACTTTGTAAAGGTCAAACATTCATCTTGTGTAAAGGCAACAGGGATTTGGCAGGGCTCATAGTTCTGTTAAAGTTTATCGTACTCTTGAAAAAAACATTTAGATCCGTTCAGCAGCTGTGGACTGATTACAACTTTGCCTTGACAGGAGGTGTTCAATGTTTGACAAATGGGAACTCTGAATGATTCTGACAACTTCTGTGACAGGTTAATGGAATGCCTAGGAACCAGCTTTAGAGATTCAATGAGTAGTACCAGGAGGAAGACAGAGTGTGAATTCCTTATTTTTGTTGTTTGTAATTTGTTAGAAATAAAGTGAGACAGAATGAGAGAGAGAAATCTGATTTGGTGAGTCGTGGGTAAGGTTGAGTTAATAGTTCCTAGTTTATTGTTCGTATTTGATAAGGTTCACAACGGCAGGAGAGCTTAGTCTCATAGAATGCTCCTCCTGCAATATGTGGGAAATCACGGACACTTCCATTATCCATGGTGATCATGTATGCAGGAGGTGTGTTCAGCTGCAGCTCCTGGAGCTCTAGACGGCCTAATTATGGAGCATCTGTGATGCTGAGGACATTATGGAAAGCACGTTTAGCAAGCTGTTCACTCCACAAGTAAGGGCTTCACAGGCAGAAAAGATGACTAAGCACATGCAGGCAGTGCACGAGCCCACTGTGGCCATTCTACTCACATATACTATTTTTGGATACTCTTTAGGAGGATGGCCTCTCAGGGGAAAGCAGCAATAGTCAAGTTTGTGGCACTGTGGTTGGCTCTGCTACGCAGCAGGGGAGGAAAAAGATTGGAAAAGCTTTAGTGATAGGGGATTCGATTTGTAAGGACAACTGACAGACAGTTCTGTGGCAGCAAACGAGATTCTGGAATGGTATGTTGACCTCTCCCCGAACCTGGTGCCAGGGTCGGAGATGGCTCAGAGTGGCCGCACAGCATTCTGAAGGGGAAGGGTGACCAGCCACCAGTTGTGGTACATGTCGGTACCAATGACATAGGTAAATAAAAGAAATGAGGTCCTGCAGCAGGAATTTAGAGAGTTAGATAGTAGATTAAATAGGAAGACTACACAGGTTGTTATCACTAGATTACTTTCAGTGCCACATGTGACTGAGTATAGGAATTGGAAGATAGGGCAAATCCATGCGTGGCTAAAGAGGTAGTGTTGGAGAGAGGTCTTTATAATTTTGGATTATTGGGAAGGCTTCTGGGGTAGGTGGGACCTGTACAAGTTGAACAGGTTGCACCTGAACTGGAATGGGTCCTGTATCCTTGTTAGGAGGTTTGCTTCTGCTGTTGGCAAGGTATTGAACCGATTTGGCAGAGAGCATAGAGTAGATGTAAAGCTGGGAGCAAGTTCCAATCAGATCAAGAATGTTAAGATAGCCCAGTAGGTGGAGAAAACATGAGCAGGACAAGGCACATAGGAGTTTAAAAAGCTAAATAATATGAAAAAGAAGGTAAGAACCCATGGGATCCAAGGAAATTTGGTTAATAGGATGCAGAATTGGCTGAAAGGAATGAAGTAAAGGGTGATGGTGGACGGGTGTTTTTGTGACTCAAAGTCTGTGTCCATTGGAGTTCTGCAGGAATCAGCATTGGGCCCATGCTGTTTGTGATATATATAAATGATTAAGACTTGAATGTAGGAGGCTTAATCAATAAATTTGTGAATGATACAAAAATTGGTGAAGTGTCATAAAGTCATAATGACTTTGAAATGTACAGTATTACATGAGGACAAAGACAGGCTGGTCAGATGGGTTGATCAGTGACACATGAATGTAGTCCAGGTAAGTGTGAGGTGGTACACTTGGACAGGGTAAGTAAGACCAAGGAATACATGGTGAATGCTCGGACCCTGGGAAGCATGAAGAATCAGAGGGACCTTGATATGCATGTTCGCCAGTCCCTTAAGGTAGTGGGACAGGGAGATAAGGTGTTTAGGAATGCCTTTATTAGCCAAAGCATACTGCTTAAGAGTAGGGAGTTTATGCTGGAACTGCATAAAGCATTTGTGAGGACACACTAGAGTTTTCTGTGCAGTTTTGGAATCCACAATATAGGAGGGATGTGATTGCATTGGAAAAGTTGCAGAGGCGATTCGCCAGGATGTTACTTGCCCTGGAGGGTTTCAGTTGTGAAGAAAGTTTGGATAGATTGTGCTTTTTTTCCTTTGGAACAGAAGGGACTGAGGTGAATGTATAAAACTAAGAACATAGATAGGATAGATGGTAAGGAACTTTACGCATTGGTGGAGGATCAATGACCAGGGGACCAGGGGATATAGATTTATGATAAGGAGGCTTAGTGGGGATGTGAGGAAAAACATTTCACCCAGAGGGTAGTGGGAATCTGGAACTTACTGCCTGTAAAGGTAGTTGAGGCAGAAACCCTCAGAACATTTAAGAAGTGTTTAGATATGCACTTGCAATGCCAAAGGATACAAGGCTATGGTCAAAGCACTGGAAAATGGAGTTAGAATAATTAGGTTGTTGTTTTGGACTGGCACAGAATTGATGGGCCGAAGGGTACTTTTCTGTGTTGTAGACCTCAATGACTCTATGACGCTTGTCTTAATTCTTACCACATTGTTCAGGGCTGGTTTTTTTTCACTGACATGAGAGAGAGATAGGTATTGCATGAGATAAAAATGGGTGGCACAGCTGTTATTCCTGGTGCAGGTGGGAAAGTGTCCCAAGGAGGTGAATAAGCAGCGCAGAGGGCATGCAGGTTTGGGGTTAGTGAGACCGAGTGTGAGAAGATGTTGCGGGCAATAATGAGGTGTTAGAGCATGACCCCTGAGAACAGCTGAATGCAACGACAGTGGAAATACAGCAAGTGTGAGGTATTGAGCGAAGCTGATGGTCATTACCCCAGTGGAGAGGAGAAGATCATTAACATTCTTCCTACATTGGTGTGGGAAAACATAATTTTAACAGGAAATATTGGTTTTGCTGCTTTATGTTGGAAATAATCTATTTTTTTTGTGAACACAAAGACCTTGTGAACACCAGTGAAGAGTGTGACACTAGAAAGTTAGTTTAGATTTCAAGTCAGTGGGACTAGACAGAAAATTTTCAATGCATTGGAATTGAAATGCTGTTTATATAGCATGGTCATAAAACAACAATTCACCTGCCCAAATAAATGCATTATTTAAGTTGTTCACAAGAGTATACAAAGCTGTTCTCCCAGCAAGTTAAAATTTAAATATTTAGTGGGAGCATGGTCAGAAGCATCTGCTCTCATTAAAAATTTTAATTAAATCCTATTAAGCTTAAAATGTACCAAGGAACCATTGAGTACTATACACTACAGCTGCACTTCAAATCCCAGTCATGTCCTTCAGGTGATTTTGCGTTGTTTGTGTGTTGGGCCATTACTTTAACTAAGTGGACAAGATTTTAATGATGGCCTCCTGATCCCTATGTTGGCATGAAACAGGGTGGCCTCCCAATTAACTGTCTCCAGGCTTATTGTGCTACATTTCTGCCATAAAGCCACTAGGAGACGTGTGCACTGTTGAGGCAGCTTTGGGAATGAGAGGCCTCAGAGGGAAAGATAAGGAAAACATTCAAAATTCAAGGGGCTAAGCAAGCAGACTCCTCCTGAAGTCCAATATCCAATGTCTCCTCTTTGGGGTATAAAGCTTCCAGTTCCAAAGGTCTCTAGATGATTTTATGCTGACAGCTTCATGAAGCTGTCAGCCTTCCCATACAGCAATGGGAGGACTGTGTAGCTGGAGAAATTGCCTTTAATAGGGGTCTTAATAATTTAGATTGGCTACTCACCTCTATTCGGTGGACAGCCAAACCACTGCTTCAGGGAAGCATCCTGACATGGCTCCTTGATATTTGCTCAGCCCAAGGCAAGAAAAATACAAGCGTACTAATGTAGGAATTGGGAGATGGAGTATGTCATTCAGCCTGTTGAGCTTACTTCACTATATGCTGAGATCAAGCCTGATCTTCCTGTGGCCTCCACTTTCCTGTCTATCCCCTAAGCTATTTGACTCCCTTGTGAATGAAGAAATTATTTATCTCAATGTTAAAAATAAAATCCATGACTCTGCTTCCACCTCTGTCTTGGGAAGAGAATTCTATAAATTAATAAACTTGTGAGAGTAAATGTCACCCCATCTCCATTTTAAATACAAAATCTCTAACTTTGTCTCTAGTTCTAGTTCCTCCATTAGGGGAAACATCCTTGTCAGGCCCCCTCAATATCCTTTATGTTTCAATAAGATCACTTCTCATTCTGTAAACCTCAGTGGATACATTTCCAACCTTTCCTCATAAACCATATTTTTCATCTCTTAAATCAGTCAAGTGAATCAAAAGCAATTATATGCTTTCCTAAATAAGGAAGCCAGAATCTTATACACTACTCCAGATACAGTACCACGTGCTAGTCAGAGTAGGAATAGATGGATAGAGCAGATGAATGTGTGGTGGAGGAGCTGGTGCAGGGGAGGAGGATACGTATTTTTGGATCATTGGAATCTTTTCTAGGGTGGAAATGAACTGTAGAAGAAAGACAGGTTGCGCCTGAATTAGAAGGAGCTAATATACTGGTGGAGAGATTTGCTAGAGTCATCCGGGAAGATTTAAACTAGTGGCGGGTTCCAGAGAGATAGTGAGAAAATAGATCAGTCTGAGGCTGGTGCAGTTGGGAAAAGGAGCAAGTCAATTAGTCAAGGCAGGCAGCAGCAAAGCAGAGAGCAAGGTAGGACTGATAAATTAAGCTGCAATTATTTCAACGCAAGAGGCTTGACAGGTAAGCCAGATGAACTCAGGACATGGTTGGGAACATGTGACTGGGATAACTTGGCTATTACAGAGACATGGCTCAGGAATGAACAGAACTGGTAACTTAATGTTCCAGGGTATAGATACTACAGGAAGGATGGAAAGCGGGGCCAAGAGAGGAGGGGAAGTGGCATTTTAGATTAAGGATAACATTACAGCTGTACTTAGGGAAGATATTCTAGGGAGTATGTCCAGTGAAGTTGTTTGTGTGGAACTGAGAAATAAGAAAGGGATGATCGCCTTGTTGGGATTGTGCTATAGAACCCCCTCACCCCAATAGTCAGCAGGAAATTGAGAAGCAAATTTGTAAGATCTCCATTATCTGCAAGAATAACAGGGTGGTAATGGTAGGGGATTTTAACTTTCCAAGCATAGACTGGGAAACTGCCATAGTATTAAGGGATCAGATGGAGAGGAATTTGTTAAGTGTGTACAAGAAAATTTTCATATTCAGTATGTGGATAGACCGACTAAAGAAGGAGCAAGACTTGACCTACTTTGGGAAATAAGGCAGGGCAAGTGACTAAAGTGTCAGTAGGTAAGCACTTTGGGACCAGTGATCATATTTCTGTTAGTTTTGAAATTGTTGTGGAAAAGGTAGACCTGATCTAAAAGTCAGATTTCTAAACTGGAGGAAGGCCAATTTTGATGGTATTTGGCAAGAACTTTCAAAAGTTGATTAGGGGCATATATTCACTTGTAGAGGGATGGCTGGACAGTGGGAAGCCTTCAAAAGTGAGATAATAAGAGTCCAGGGACCGTAAGTCCCTGTTAGGGTGAAGGGTAAGGCTGATAGGTATTAGAAATGCTGGATGATTAGAGAGATTGAGGTTCGGGTCAAGAAAAAGAAGGAAACATATGTCAGGTATAGACAGCAGGGATCAAGTGAGTCCCTCAAAGAGTATAAGGGCAGTATAAGTATACTTAAGAGGGAAATCAGGAGGGCAAAAAGGAGACATGAGATAGCTTTGACAAATAGGGATAAGGAGAATCCAAAGGGTTTCTACAAACATGTTAAGGACAAAAGAGTAACGATAACGAGGGAGAGAATAGCACCCCTTAAAGATCAGCAAGGCCACCTATGTGTGGAAGCACAGGAGATGGGGGAGATAGTAAATGAGTATTTTGCATCAATGTTTACTGTAGAAAAGGATATGGAAGCTAGACAAATTGGGGAAATAAATATTGATATCTTGAAAAGTGGTCACATTGCAGAGGAGGAGATGTTGAATGTCTTAAAATTCATAAAGGTAAATAAATCCCTGTCACTGGATTGGGTGCACCCTAGAACTTTGTGGGAAGCTGGAGAAGTGATTCCTGGACCCCTTGCTGAGGTATTTGTATCATCAATAGCCATGGATGAGGTGCCAGAAGACTGGAGGTCAGCTAATGTGGTGATAAGGAAAAGCCAGGGAAATATAGACCGGTGAGCAAGTTGTTGGAGGGGATTCTGAGAGAGAGGATTTACATATATTTCGAAAGGCAAGGTCTGATTTGGGATAGTCAACATGGCTTTTGTGTGTGGGAAATCATGTCTCACTAATGATTGAGTTTTTTTGAAGCAGTGATGAAGAGGACTCATGAAAGCAGAGCGGTGGAGGTTGTCTGTCTGGACTTCAGTAAGGCATTCAACAAGGTTCCGCATGGTAGACTGGTTAACAAGAATAGATTACACGGAATACAGGGAGAACTAGCCATTTGGATACAAAACTGGATCAGAGGTAGGATACAGATGGTGGTGGTGGAGGGTTGTTTTTTGGACTGGAGGTCTGTGACCAGCAGTGTGCTGCTGGGATCAGTGCTGGGTCCACTGCTTTTTGTCTTTTATATAATTGCTTTGGATGCGAATGTCGGAGGTATGGTTAGTAAATTTGCAGATGACACCAAAATTGGAGGTGAATTGGACAGTGAAGAAGATTACCTTAGAGCTCAATGGGACCTTGTTTTGATGGGCTGATGGGCTGAGGAGTGGCAGCTGGAGTTTAATTTCGATAAATGTGAGGTGCTGCATTTCAGTAGGGCAAATCAGGGCAGGACTTATAAACCTAATGGTAAGGTACTGGGGAGCATTGCCGAACAAGCCAGTCCTGGAGTTCAGATTCATATTTCCTTGAAAGTGGAATTGCAGATAGATAGGGTAGTGAAGAAGGCATTTATGCTTGCCTTTATTGGTCAGTGCATTGAGTATTAAAGTTGGGAGGTCATGTTGCAGCTGTACAGGACATTGGTTAGGCCGTGTTTGGAATACTGTGTTCAATTCTGATCTCCTTGCTACAGGACATAGGTTTAAGGTGAGGGGGGAAAAGTTTAGAAGGGATGTAAGGGGCATCTTTTTCATGACCTTGACGTAGATTCGAACTAATGCTGGGAAATCCATGCCACAGAGGTTGCACACTTTGCTTTGCTGCAAAATCCAGGTCACGATACAACCTGTCATACTTGTTTGTTCTGTGACTCTTGGCAGACTTTCAACGTTAAAAATATTCTCTATTTTGTTCTTTTTGTAATTTTTAAAAACTTTGTTCAGCTGTAACTGTGTAACATTTTCAAGATGTACTGCTTTGGCAAACTGTTGAATTTCATTCTCTTTATTTACCTCCATAAAATGTAATAATTTAAGATATATTAAAATCCTGCAGATTTGACAGCTGAGATTTGAAACTGAAAAATCATTAAGTTATACAGAACTGTATTGTTTTTGTATTATTATGGTTCATTTAGACTGCATGCAAATGTGTATGCATAAATATTTTAGGCTTGCCATTTTGCATTGCAGAAGGTTATCAGATTAATAAATGAAACATTAACTTTTCAGGAAAGGAAAGCATGCATATTAGTAGGATTCTTAAGTTGTGTGTTTTAATAACTCTGGTTGCCTCTCCCTGTTTCCATTTATTCCAAGAGGAAATGGCCTCAGACAGGAAGACATTAAATGGACTAATGGGGCAGCAGGCCAATTCAACGCACTGTGTGAAGGGAAGTACTTCCTTTACCCTAAGGCTTTGAAGCAATTGTATAATTAACTTGTGAACAAACGTAAAAATTTTTGGTGGGTCCAGTGTCTGCTTTGATTATCTTGGAAGAAACATTCCCACAATGGTCCTGTTTAATACAGTATCAAAGTATAACAGGGTGTCATACAGTTAGATTGCTGTCTCAGTTGTAAAAATAACGTGTGTTCGAGTTGAGCTTGGCAAGTTGGCAGTACCTGTCTGCATAGGTTTTAGATTCAAACCCTACTCCAAGGCTTGATTGCTTAATTTAAAGTGAGTGTTCACTGCAGTCCTGAAGAAATTGTTGGACTGGTTTGATCTTAAATGTAAAGTTAAATCAAAGACCAGTATGCTTATTCTGGGTAGAAGAATTGCTGATGCTATTTGAAGATGATAATGAATCATAGAATCCCTACCGTGTGGAAACAGGCCCTTCTGCCCAACAAGTCCACAATGACCCTCAAAACATCCCGCCCTGACCCATCCCCCTACCCTTTCCCTGTTACCCACCTAACCTACACATCCCTGAAACCTATGGGCAATTTAGCATGGTCAATTCACCTCACCTGCACATCTTTGGACTGTGAGAGGAAACCAGAGCACCCAGCAAAAACCTACGCAGACACAGGGAGAATGTGCAAACTCCACACAGACAGTCATCCGAAGGTAGAATCAAACGCAGGTCCCTGGCACTGTGAGGCAGGAGTGCTAATCACTGTGCTACCCCCAATAATGATCAGGGAGCTTTGTTGTTGTCCAATCCAATATTCTTTCCTTAGCCATATAATGTTATTTGCTGATTGAAGACATAGGCTGGCACAGTGAGCGGCACTGTGGCTCAGTGGTTCGCACTGCAGCCTCACAGCACCAGGGACCTGGGTTTGATTCCAGCCTCAGGTGACTGTCTGTGCAGAGTTTGTACCACTGAGGCTGAACCTGGTTGATAGTGTGGGTTTCCAGTGTCTGCGTGGGTTTCCTCCGGGTGTTCCGGTTTCCTCCCACAGTCCAAAGATGTGCAGGCTAGGTGGATTGGCCATGCTAAATTGCCCATAGTGTTCAGGGGTGTGTGGGTTATGGGGGATGGGTCTGGGTGGGATGCTCCAAGGGTCGGAGTGGACCTGTTGGGCCAAATATTGGGTGCATCTTCAGGCCATGATTGTTACAGTGGTGCCTGTTACTCAATGAAACTTTTGCTGACTAGGCTAATTAATGGCAGGGTACATACATATTGTCCAATTAAGCATGACAGGTGAGTTCTCAAGACCATAGGATTAATAAGCGGCCTTTCTTCATTGAGAGATTGGCACACCCACTGTCAGAGCTGGGAGTTGTCAATGTAAATAAGAGAAAGAATAGTTCCCTCAAAGTGAATGTGCTTGCTGAAAGCATTTTGAAAAGCAAAAAGAGACCACAGCTATCAGACCATCATTGTGAAGAGGTTTCCCTCCACATGGTGACTTCTGCAGAGCTGTGACAATCCCTCAGTTGTGTATTGTGGTCAATGGAGACCCCCAAATCCATCTCAGTCTACCGTTAGAGAGCTATCAACCAGGTTCAGCCTCAGTGGTAAAATTCCATTGGCATTTGCTGAGTGTCTGTCATAGACCCTTTTAAATGACTTAATATTTTGAAAGAAACCTGACTCTCTATTGAAATTCTATCCTGAAGTATGCAATTTCCTGGGCCTACCACTCTTTCAGTTTAAAGAAAGTGCTAGAAGATAATAAATTTCAAATGCCTGCATTCACCAGTGCAACACTCAATGGTGTGTGAAAATTCTCAAATCCGCATTATAGACTTTCAATAAAATTGGCCATTCATAATTCATTCTAGGGCTCGATTATTTTTACGTTCATCCCATCGTCCATTGTACATTGAAAACACATGCAGAATAAAACTCTTAGTATCTGTTGTTGAAACAGTGAAAGTAACATGTATTAAAAATAGATAAAATATGACTTCGTTATAAATGTTGGGGTTCTGCCAACATACAAGAGGATATTTGATTGCAAAGATGGTCTCATATCTTTGACAAATGGAACTTTCATTTTGAAAACTGTTATTGTTTACTGTTTATATTTTACATCAAGTTCTACATGTCTACCAACTACATTATATTTTGTTTTAATTCCTGGAAAAAAATTCAGCAAGATATGAGCAAAACAAATTTCTAATGCAGAGCACCATGCGACAGCATAACATTTGAGTCTCCATGACCAATGTCATGGAGTGCAGAAATTAAAGTACATTGGCAATCGTAGAGCTGAAGTATTCTGCTCATGTAAAATTTCAAGTTTTATCAGCAGAATAGGAGAAGGGGAGGTTAATTCAAAGAAAATCCCTCATATTCATTTTATAAGTAACAAGTTACAATTTATTTATTGAACTCTTAACAATGAACAAATTAACAGAATTGCAAACAAACCGAACTATTCCCCCTTAACTACTAACTATTGCGTAAGTGAACTAGATTTGACTGGCATGCTGTTTCAATAAACACAAATCCCACTTGTATAGACCCAAGTAATGAGAAAATAAATCAAAACTTATTTTCTTAAATTGTAAGATAACAAGGTGTAGAGCTGGATGAACACAGCAGGCCAAGCAGCATCAGAGGAGCAGGAAAGCTGACGTTTCGGGCCAAGACCCTTCTTCAAATGTAGGGGAGGGAAAGGGGGTTCTGAAATAAATAGGGAGAGAGGGGGAGGCAGATAGAAGATGGATAGAGGAGAAGATAGGTGGAGAGGAGACAGACAGGTCAAAGAGGCGGGGATGGAGCCAGTAAAGGAGAGTGTAGGTGTGGAGTTAGGGAGGGGATAGGTCAGTCCAGGGAGGAAGGACAGGTCAAGGGGTGGGATGAGGCTAGTAGGTAGGAGAAGGGGTGGGGCTTGAGGTGGGAGGAGGGGATAGGTCAGTCGAGGGAGGAAGGACAGGTTAGGGAGGCAGGGACAAGCTGGGCTGGCTTTGGGATGCAGTTGCGGGGTGGGGGGGAAGATTTTGAAGCTTGTGAAGTTCACATTGATACCATTGGGCTGCAGGGTTCCCAAGCGGAATATGAGGTGCTGTTCCTGCAACCTTCGGGTGGCATCGTTGTGGCACTGCAGGCGGCCCAGGATGGACATGTCATCTGAGGAATGGGAGGGGGAGTTGTAATGGTTCGCGACTGGGAGGTGCAGTTGTTTAGTGCGAACCGAGCGTAGGTGTTCTGCAAAGTGGTCCCCAAGCCTCCACTTGGTTTCCCCAATGTAGAGGAGGCCGCAACCGGAACAGCGGATGCAGTATACCACATTAGCAGATGTGCAGGTGAACATCTGCTTGATGTGGAAAGTCTTCTTGGGGCCCGATATGGGGGTGAGGGGGTAGGTGTAGGGGCGGGTGTAGCACTTCCTGCGGTTGCAGGGAAATGTGCCGGGTGTGGTAGGGCTGGAGGGGAGTGTGGAGCGGACAAGGAAGTCCCGGAGAGATTGGTCCCTCTGGAAAGCAGACAAGAGTGGGGAGGGAAAAATGCGTTTGGCTATTAGCACCCAGCCCTGCCGAGTCTTCACCATCCCCCCAGATCCCCCCCTTACTGAGGACGAATGGTCAGTCCTCAGTAAAGGGCTCACCTTTGTTCCCCTCCACTCACACATCAACCAATACCTCTCATGCTTGGACATTGAACAGTTTTTCCGCCACCTCCGCCTCCGCACTTATTTCTTCAACTGTGAGCCTAACCTTCTCCCGACTGACCCCTTCTCCCACCTCCAACATACCCCCTCCTCCTGGACACCACCCCAAGGCCTCATACCCTCCCTCGACCTCTTCATCTTCAGCTGCCATCTTGACATCAATCGCCTCAACTTCTCCACCCCTCTCACCTACTCCAACCTCTCCCCCACGGAACGTGCAGCCCTCTGCTCCCTCCGCACCAATCCCAACCTCACCATAAAACCCGCGGACAAGGGAGGTGCAGTTGTAGTATGGCGCACTGACCTCTACATCGACGAGGCCAGGCGCCAACTCTCCGACACCTCCTCCTACCGCCCCCTTGATCATGACCCCACCCCCGACCACCACATCTTCATCTCCCAAACCATCCACAACCACATCACCTCAGGTGACCTCCCACGCACAGCCTCCAACCTCATCGTTCCCCAACCCTGCACCGCCTGCTTCTATCTCCTTCCCAAAATCCACAAACCTGACTGCCCTGGTCAACCGCCAGAAGTGCTACACCTGCCCCTACACCTCCCCCCTCACCCCCATCCCAAGCCCCAAGAAGACTTTCCACACCAAGCAAATGTTCACCTGCACATCTGCTAATGTGGTATACTGCATCCGCTGTTCCGGTTGTGGCCTCCTCTACATTGGGGAAACCAAGTGGAGGCTTGGGGACCACTTTGCAGAACACCTACGCTCGGTTCGCACTAAACAACTGCACCTCCCAGTCGCGAACCATTTCAACTCCCCCTCCCATTCCTCAGACGACATGTCCATCCTGGGCCGCCTGCAGTGCCACAACGATGCCACCCAAAGGTTGCAGGAACAGCACCTCATATTCCGCTTGGGAACCCTGCAGCCCAATGGTATTAATGTGGACTTCACAAGGTTCAAAATCTCCCCTCCCCCAACCGTATCCCAAAACAAGCCAACTTGTCTCTGCCTCCCTAACCTGTCCTTCCTCCCTGGACTGACCTATCCCCTCCTCCCACCTCAAGCCCCACCCCCAACTCATACCGACTAGCCTCATTTCGCCCCCTTGACCCATCCTTCCTCCCTTGTCTGACCTATCCCCTCCCTAACTCCCCACCTACACTCTCCTTTACTGGCTCCATCCCCACCTCTTTGACCTATCTGTCTCCTCTCCACCTATCTTCTCCTCTATCCATCTTCTATCTGCCTCCCCCTCTCTCCCTATTTATTTCAGAACCCCATTCCCCTCCCCCATTTCTGAAGAAGGGTCTTGGCCTGAAACGTCAGCTTTCCTGCTCCTCTGATGCTGCTTGGCCTGCTGTGTTCATCCAACTCTACACCTTGTTATCTCAGATTCTCCAGCATCTGCAGTTCCTATTATCTCTTAAATTGTACATGCCTTTCTTCTGCTGTTCTCAAGTCATTTACATCTTTCTTCCACTGATCCAGCTGTCAGAGATGTTTTCTCTGTGAAGTCTTCTGAGAGGATTCTTAGCTAGAAGTACTGTGGTACCTTTAATGGATAGATGATGCTTTCTTAGAGAGCTTAGCGATTTCTTATGAGAGCTAGATGCTCATTTCTCAGATGATGGCTTGTTCTCAGACTTTTGATTTTCAAAAACCCTCTCCTTATATCCCTTTGATGACATATCAATTTTATTACTATAGCATTGGTCCAAGGTTATCAAAACCATCAGATTTAAATTCAATTGGCTTTCAATCAGTAAGTGCTTGGTTTAAATTAATTGGCTGATTCCAGCTAGTTGCCAAGACACCAAAACAAGCCTGAGGTTTCCAATCACACAGCCAATTGATACATGTTTCAATTTTAGAACTGGCTGTACATCTTCAGCCACTTACAGACATTTTTTTTTCTGTGTAAATCTCTAAGCTTAGAAAAGCACTTTACCGCTTAAAGGAACGACACACTCTTCATCCTTATCATTTTGATTTTACAAACAAGTTCTAGCTTCATGCCTTCCAATTCATGATTACTCTACACAACTTCGTAACACCTCCCTCCCAAGGAAAAAAAACCATCATTATGAAACGGTGGCTTCTTTTTTTTAAACCTTAACACCATTATCATGAGATACATGGATCCGTAATCTAAAGTTATGCCTTTCAAATTAATTCTGCATACATATATAACACTGGACCGTACCAGTTCTATCTTATCTACACATTTTGTTTTATTGAGGTTGGTTGGCTCACCAAGCTAGTCTGTTGTTTTGCAGACATTTCGTTACTATGCTGGGTAACATCCTCAGTGCAGCCTCCAATGAAGCATCAGTGTGTTTTCCAGCCTGGTTTTTAAACTCTGGGGTCCGTTGAGATGGGTTGCCTCACTTACGGTTTTCCTTCATTGTGGAATGTACATGGGGTCGAGTTCAATGTGTTTATTAATAGCATGGTTTGTGGAGTGCCATGCTTCCAGGAATTCTCGTGCTTGTCTCTGCCTAGCAGGATCTTCATGTTGTCCCAGTCGAAGTCGTGGTTCTCCTTGTCCATTTGGATTGAGATGAGTGAGTATTGGTCGTGACTTTTTGTAACCAATTGGTGTTCATGTACTCTTGTTGTTATTTTCCTTCCTGTTTGTCCATTGTAGTGTTTCTCGCAGTCTCTGCAGGGGATTTTGTAGATGACATTGGTCCTGTCCATGGCGGGGAGTGGGTCTTTAGTTCGGGTGAGCAGTTGTCGTAGGGTTAACGTGGGCTTGTATGCCACTCTGATGCCCAGCTGTCGTAGGAGTCTCGTGGTGAGTTCCGAAGTTTATGTAGGCCTACACAAACATCATCAGAAAGATTCTACACACCCCGACACACTCATCACACTTCCCTAAATCAGGAACACTTTGGAACTCACCACAAGACTTCTATGACGGCTGGGCATCAGAGTGGCACACAAGCCCACGTCACCCCTACGACAACTGCTATGGTCTGTATACACAACCATATCTGGAACATTGTTTGTAACAAAAGCATTAAAATGTTGTAAGGCCAGTACCAAACTCAATAACTGTTTTTAAATGGTCAAGTATTTTCTCTAATGGATTTTGAATTTCATTGAAAAATAACCAGTTGGCCATTCAAATCCGACATCATCCTCCTGCATCAACATAGCTCCAACTCCTACATCGCTGGCGTCAATAGCGACTTTAAAGAGTTTCAAGAAATTTGGTGTGGCTAAAATTGGTGCAGTGTTTAAGATGGCTTTTAAATTCTCAAATGCCTCCTGGCATTGTTCTGACCACTGAAATTTTGCATTCTTCTTTTGCAAATCTGTCAGCAGTGCCACTGCACTACTAAAGTTTGGTACAAACTTCTGGTAGAATTCGCTCAGTCCAAAAAAAAATCAAAGCACCTCTTTCTTTGAGGATGGTCTTGGAAATTCCTCAATGGACTTCGTCTTCACTTTCTTTGGGGTCATTCTTCCATGTCCAGTGTGTCCCAAGAAGGTGACTTCTGCCTTCATGAATTCAGTTTTTGCTAAACTTATAACCAGTTTTGCCTCCCATAGTCTTTCAAAGAATTCTGCCAAATGCACCATGTGAACTGTCTATGAATGATGAAAGGTCACCAAGTCATCTGTATAGACAGCGCAATTAGTCAATCCTGCAGCAACTCTGTTCTTTGAAATGTGGCTGGTGTGTTCTTCATTCACAACAGCATTATTTAAATTGATACAGCCCATTTGGGGTTACAAACACAGAAACGTCTTTCACTCTCTCCAACAAAGGTAATTGCCAGTAACCACAAAGTAAGTCCAACCTTGTGATGTACGTGGCTTGTCCAACTTTATCTTCACAGTCCGCCAGCCTTGGAATTGGCTACGAGTCCGATTTAGTTATGGTGTTGACCTTCCAATAATCCACGCAGAATTGTTGAATACCATCAGGTTTGGAAACCAACATGATTGATGAACTCCACTCACTTTGACTTGGTTCAATGATGTCTTCTTGGAGCATCACTTCCACTCCCTTCTGTACCTGTGCGGCTTTGAGAAGATTAAGCCTGTATGGGTGTTGTTTTATTGGAGCAGCATTCCCTACTTCCATCTCATGTACTATAATTTTGGTCCTCCCCATTCTATTACTGTGTATGTCCTCATATTGCTGCAACAAGCCTTTCAATTCAGTTCTCTATTCCTGAGACACATAGATCACTATCCTATCCCATTTTCTAAGTACTTCCTCATTATTTAATTTATTTTGAGGCACGTCAAAATCCAAATCATCTGGTTTTGATTCCTCCCTGTGAGGGATAGTAACTAATACCTGTTTCTCCAGTTTCCTGTCCTTGTCATAGTGAGGTTTCAGCATATTTACATGACCTACCCAATAAAGTTTTTTTTTTCCTATCTGGCATCTTTACCAGATAATTCACTCCCACCTTTGATCCTGCTAGGTCGTTTCCAAGAACAAACTGTATTCCTGGAATAGATACTGTTTCAATCACTCCCGCTGTCAGTTCCCCAGCCTTGATTGGACTTTCTAACCAGATCTTGCATAGGGGAACACTACACCTTTCTATATTTATTCCACAGGTTATCAATCTCCCGGGTTACATTTCAGAAGGAGTGCAAATACTTCCATCTCTTACTATAGGACTGGTTAGCTCCCATAGCTCTCAATATTTTAACGTATTTTCCTTCTCCCCTGTTCTTCCTGAGTAAACCTTACCCACAGAAGCAAGTCATTATAGAAATTGCGCACCATCTCACTATCCAGCCCGTGACTAGGCTGTGCACTCTCCTGCGGCTCCTTGACTTCTTTTGGGATTTCCTTCACTACCTCAACTAATCATGCTGGGTTAGCCTCTTTTACCACATTGTGTTTCCCAGTGTCTTGCTTAAACCACGGACCCTATGACTTTATGTGTCCCACTCCATTACAGTGAAAACACCCGAGGCGGTTCACCTGCTTTTTACCCTCTCAGGTTTCCTTTTTCACTTGCGGTAAACTGTTCCCAGTGTGATCTTCTTTTTGTTTCTCATTGAAGGATCTCCTTTTTTCCAAGTTTCCATCCCGCACAGAATGAAATTGCTGTCGGAAGTTAAACTTCGATTTATGCACGAATGCGTATTCATCTGCCATCTCTGCAGCTTTTCTTGCTGTTTGAATTTTCTGTTCCTCAACATGAGTTCTTACAATTTCTGGAAGTGAGTTTTTTAAGCTCCTCCAGCAGAATAATCTCTCCAAGAGCCTCATTTGCCTTTTTCTATTTTCAATGCTGTTACCTATCTAAACTCAACATTAGTCTGACCAGGTACCTTCTTTATGTCTCTGAACGGCTGTCTATATCCTTCTGATACCAATTCGTAAATTGGTACAAATTTATCAAAATAGCCTGTTCTACTTTTTCATATTCTCCTGACACCTCAACTGACAGTGCTGAAAACACCTCACTAGCCCTACCTACCAACTTGGTCTGAGTTAATATTACCCACACAATCTCTGGCCAGTTGATCTGATTAGCCAATTTCTCAGAGGAAATGCAAAAGGATTCTACATCTTTTTCATTGAATTTTGGTAACGTTTTGACATATTTGTGTATATCCCTAACAGGCCTTTGGTTACGATGGGTTTGCTCACCATCATAACCAAACAAAAACTGAAAGAACTGCAGATGCTGTAAATCAGGAGCAAAAACAAAGTTACTGGAAAAGCTCAGCAGGTCTGGCAGCATCTGTGAGGGAAAAACAGAGTTAACGTTTCGGGTCCGGTGTTCTGAGGAAAGGTCACACTCCTCCTCACTAAGCCAATCTTCTACCTCCATCTCCATCCTTTTAAGTCAGCTATCCTATTTAATTTGCAACTTCTAAAGTTCAAACTCTCTTTTTCTTTTTCTTCTCCCTCTGCTTGTAACCATAATTCAAACAGTTTCAGTTCCCTTTCTTTCTCTTCTGCCCTGGTTCTTCTTTCCTTTTCTTCATCTTCTAACTCCAATTATTTCATTTCAATTTAATTTTTCTAACTCTACTGTACTTGCCTGTTTCTGTGTGGTATACCTAAATACTTGACTAACTCCTTTACAATTTCAGCTTTCCTTTTGTCCCTAGTTACACGCAAATCTAACCTGTTTGCTAAGTCTATAAGTATATCCTTCCTCTGTCCTTCTAAACTTTCTTGGCAAATTTGGGAAGCATCCTAAACCCCAGAACCGTTTTACCAAGGTTAGAAGCCATTTCCCTCATTTTTGATTTAACCAACTACAAGTAACCGAAATTAAACAGATTTTCCAATTCTCAGCTAAGTTTTAGATTATGATCTAGGACACTAATCCTTAAGTCTGTTTAAACCAGCTGGGGCCTTTCATACCCCAAATCTTTTCAAACCTGTTCAAATCCATTCTGATCCTGAACACAAATCAGCCAGATCCCAGATCTGAGCCCTCAGTCTATTATGGAGAAGAGTTTGAATCCCTCTGATAACTAAACTGAAACACAAGCTCCCAATCTGTTATGGCTGGAGTAGAAGTTCCCTTCTAATAATTAAACCTGAAACACCCAAAGAAGCTCTCCTCACCTTTATAATCTGTTAAACAGGGTGGTTAAATGAAAGAAAATCCCTGATATTCACTTTATAAGTAACTAGTTATAATTTATTTATTTAACTCTAACAGTGAACAAATTGACAGAATTACTAGCAAACCAAACAATTCCCCCTTAACTACTAGCTATTCCCTAACTGAACTAACTTCTACTGGTATGCTGTTCTAATAAACACAAGTCCCACTTGTATAAATGCAAGTAATAAGAAAATAAATTAAAACATTGTCTCTTAATGGCTACACACCTTTCTTCAGCCGTTTTCAAGTTATATACACCTTTCTTCCACTGATACGGCTGTCAGGGATGTTTTCTCTGAGAAGTCTTCTGTGAGGATTCTTAGCTAGAAGTGCCGTGATACCTTTTATGGATAGATGGTGCTTTCTTAGAGAGCTTAGCGATTTCTTGTGAGAGCTAGATGCTCATTTCTCAGATGATGGCTCACTCTCACACTGATTTTCAAAAATCCTCTCCGTATATACCTTGGATGACATATCAATTTTATTACTATAACATTGGTCCAAGGTTGTCAAAACTATCAGATTTAAATTCAATTGGCTTTCAATCACTATGTGCTTCTTTTAAATTAATTGGCTGATTCCAGCTAGTTGCCAAGACATCAAAACAGGCCTAAGGTTTCCAATCACAGCGAATTGATAACACAGTGTGGAGCTGATGGAACACAGCAGGCCAGGCAGCATCAGAAGAGCAGGAAAGCTAGCGTCAGAAATCTGAAGATTTCTGAAAAAGGGTCCAGACCCGAAGCGTCAGCTTTCCTGCTTTTCTGATGCTGCTTGGCCTGCTGTGTTCCTTCAGCTCCACACCTTGTTATCTCAGACTCCAGCATCAGCAGTTCCTACTATCTCACAGCCAATTGATACATATTTCTATTTTAGAACTGGCTGTACATCTTCAGTTACTTACAGACATCTTTTTCTGTGCAAATATCTAAGCTTAGAAAAGCACTTTATCCCTTAAAGAAACCACGCACTCTTTATAAACAAATTCTCGTTTCCTGCGTTCCAAGTCACGATTACTCCACACAACTTCATAATGCTGCTATTTTAAATTCATCTCTGTTTAATGAATAAAAGTTACTTCAGTAGGCCTTGAACAGGTTTTAGAAATGTCTTTGCCCCCTTAAACATTCTGTTTTTCTAAAAGGATTGACCATTCAGGTCCAATGGATATGCTCTTATCTCGGTGAAATTTGACTACTAGCAGTGCAGTTGAAATAACTTTTCCAGTAGCAGCCAAAACAAAAATGAACAATACAGGGAGTACATAGTAGATCTATCAACATCCGTAAAGTGGCAGATTAACATTTCAGGACTGGAAGATAAATTACCTCTTTAATGTAGCTAAATTAAGTCATAGGAGGAAAAGAGATAACACATGTTTTGTAAAGTTAGGAAGAAACCAAGAGCAATAAAGTGAGGCTGTGTCAATTAAAAGGCATAGGAAGAACAGAAGGCATGGTAGCTTCTGTAAGAAAAATAAATAAATGAGATACTTATGAAAACACAGTGAGGCAATTTCTTCCCAGCTTTCCAACAGTCCTTTTTGTGTTTTCATAAATATCTCTTTGATTTCTTTTTCTTGCAGAAGCTACCATAGTTTAGTTCCATTTAAGTACTCTCTTACCCTTTTGTTTCTGGCTGTGACAAAGATGTGCCCAAAACAGAAACCTAGCCATTTTTGTCTAAAAATACAGTAGAAATGGTGTGCTCTGATATCTTCCAATTGAATTCTACAGATGATCTGGCTGTGAAATTATTGCTGTAATGCCAAAAGTTTTTGTTTGGTATTTTTGCTAATATGCTTTCCTACACATCTGATAAATCTGCTTCATTCCTGGCTCCATGGCAATGGTAAAGTGTGACATATGAAAGTCGTGAGGCTGCAAATTGTGGTGTACTGAAATTCGGATGCTGCTGGCCCACAATGACATAGAGTCATTGAGATTTTACACCATAGAAGAGGCCCTTTGGCCTCTCATGTCAGTGCTGGTTGAAGGCCAAAACCTTGAATGTTTTCAAGGAGGAATTAGATATAGATCTTAGGGCTAAAGGGATCAAAGGGTATGAAGAGAAGTGGGAACAGAGAGCTGAGTTGAATGATCAGTTATGATCATGTTGAATGGTGCAGTGGGCTTGAAAGACTAAATGGTGTACTCCTGCCCCTATTTTCTGTTCCGATGTCTAAAATGGCAGTCTTAACATAAGCAGGAACTAAGATGACTAAATGTATTATTTGAAATGGGCATGTAGTTATTGCAAGTGAATCGTCTCCATATCCACAATAAGTTGAATATATCAATATAAATTAAAAGCCTGTTTAGGAATAGCAGATTGTACAGCAGGAATGCACTTTATAGAAACATTGCTTTGGCTGATATAGTGAAAGTGCATACTGCTTTCAGGCAACTACATGAGTATAAATCAGTAGTTTGGAACATGGCTAGTAGTGATTTGTATTACGGGAAGTAAACATGAATCAACATTTTTTTATGAAGATAGATCTTTGAAGGAAATCATTGTTCCACTCAGTAATGCCCTAGTGGTATTATTGCTGGACTGTTAATATGGAGACCAAGATAATGTTCTGGGTTTGAATCCTGCCTCAGCAGGTGGTGGAGTTTGAATTCAGTAAATATCTGCAATTAAGAATCTCGTGATAACGGTGAATCCATTGCCGATTGTCAGAATAACCAGTCTGGTTCACTAATCTCCTTTAGGGAAGGAAACTGCCATCCTTACCTGGTCTGGCCTACATGTGACTCCAGTCCCACAGCAACGTGATTGATTCTCACTGCCCTCTGGGCAATTTGAGATGGGCAATAAGTGCTGCCTAAAAGAAATGCCCTCATCATGTAAATAAATAAAGTAAAAATTTGATAAAAAGAGCAATCGTATTCCTTATTTAAACACTAATATTTAACATAATCGCATTTTTAAAAAGAATTTCTGAGCAGGAATTTAAAAATGACCTGATCCTGGGATTTTATGTTTTAAAAAAAATGACATATCTTTTATGAAAAACAGCAACTAGCCCCTTTGTTACATAATTTAGGTCAGATCTTTTAGATTTAGGCTTTATAATCATAAAATGATTACAGCAGAGAAGGAGGCCACTCAGCAAATTGTGTGAACTAGTTCTCAGAAGGAGCACCTTCATATAATCAGGAAGAAGTGGCTCTCAATATTATCTTATAAACTTCGGTCAAACATGGGAAGGGGAATCTCCTACTAATTACTACCTGATATCGCCACTGAACAAATGAATCAGTATTCCTCTTTGCTGACATTGCTTGAAAACAGTGAAGAGTAGAAAGGGCACAGGATGTAATGAGCAACCATTGAATTCCTGGTCAGTAAGCAAGTCTTGGTAAGTGACGAAGCTGGCAAGTGCTGGAGCATGTCAGCTAGACTGGCTTGTGATAAGTGACAAGGAAATCAATGAAGGGAAAAAACATATTTGACCTCATCGTCTGTAATTTACATGTTACAAATGCATCTGTCCATGGCAATGTTGGTCCAAATGACAGCTGAGCCGTCTTTGTGGAGGTGAAGATTCTTCTTCACACTGAGGCTACCTTCCTCCGTGTTAAAGTGAATTGATATAGAACAATCCAGAGACTCAGAAGTAGTCATCCTTGATGCATCCTTAGAATAAAGATTAGAATAAGTTAGAATTAGCATATTAGAATATTCTAATTAGAATTGCGCCATTAGAATAAATAGATGTTTGATGGCTGATGCTGGCATGATGGCCCATAGGGCTTCTTTTTGTGCTGTAAAAACTCTGTGACATGGGGGGCCAACAGCAGCAGCAGAATTGTAATCCTCCACAACTTGTAGCCTCATAACTCCCCCCGTTTGCTATACTTTATCACTGTCATGAAACCAGCAATGAACCAGGTTTATGAGGAGAGTAGGAAAGCATACTGGCAACTAGAAGACAGGATCATATGCATGCTAAACAGCAGAAACAATGCCCTGTAAACAGAGGTATGTGTTTCCATAGCCAAAAGATCAGATTGAAATACTGCAGTCTCGCTACTCCTAGTAATGAATGGTGGAGAACAATGAAATGACTAACTGATGAGAATGTTCTGGAAACATTCTTATAATCATTGATAGTGGTTCAGGATAAGCACAGGGCACAAAATTGAAACATCTGCATTTCTCCCCAGCGAGAAGGATCCAATCTTGACCATCATGAAGACCCCAGCACTCAATCCACTACCTAGTCAATTTGCATATCCTCAGCTTTACACGCTTGTTGTTGCTGCATTGACAAAAGCCAGCAACAGGGAGACTTGTGAGAAGAAATTATAAGATCTGAGAAATATTACGTTGGGGGAGATGGTGCTTGCAGGGATTTAGTGGATTTTGTAGAGCCTGCAAGGGCAGGAAACATGTCTTTCAGGGTGACTGAATTAGATGGGAGCAAATATTTCGATTTCCCGCAGTGAGACGTGATGCAGAGAGTAAATCAGCTGTTTTTTGGTGTGTCACATCTTGTGTGTCCTGTGGGAGTAAGTCATAGAGTCTATGCCCAGCATTTGTGAAACATTTGCACGTCACGAATATTCATTCATAAGAAAACACACAAAATTCAATCCTACCTTTAAGATTGACTTAAAGGTGGCATGCTCCAGGCAATATTATTGAATCTTTGGATCTGAGCTAACTTCAGGCTTTTTCTAACTCAGTAACACAGAGCTCATTAGCAGGGGAAGACACTGGAAAAGATGGGACAGAGGTGTAGAGTGTGGCTCAGCAATTGGTAAGAGGGAGGGTGAAGCTTGAGGTGCTGAAGCAGCAGCACAGCAAGGCACTTGTAGGGCAGCAGGAATGGAGTCAAGCTCCATCCTATAAAGCTGTGTCTGTTTATGCAGTGTTCCCATTGTGTGTGTCCAGGGGAAGCAACTGCGTCCATACATGGAGATAGCAAGAACTACAGATGCTGGAGTCAGAGTCAATACAGTGTGGAGTTGGAGGAACACAGCAGGCCTGGCAGCATCGGTTTCCCGAAATGTTGACTTTCCTACTCCTTTGATGCTGCCTGACCTGCTGCATTCCTACAGCTCCACACTGTATTGACTGCATCCATACATGGCAGGTTAACAGTCAGGGAATGAATCTTGAGTTTGAAGCAGATTGGGTCCAGTTGCAGCATCAAAATGTTTATGTCTGTTGACATGGCTGCTAAGAAACTGCTGCCTTCCTGGAGAATACGTACTGTAAAGAGATTTTATTCTTGCAGAAGATCAGGCTATTGTGTGACCAGGCCACTTTGCAATCAGAGGAGGGATGGATGTGGCCCATGGAGTGTCACATTTTCTCATTGCTCAACTCCAGTTGCCCTAGGATTGAAATTCATGTCAACATAAAAATGTTAAAATCATTGGCTTATCCACACAATTCAATTTGTGGATCTACAATGGGTCTCATACATCGAATCACTTTGCAAGGATTTGACAGGGAAAGCTTTGGTTACATGATAAAGCATGACATGAAACCACCAGCTGGCACCTGCAGATGCAGAGGGAAGTGGAGATGACCCCATCAACTACACACAGATGACTATAATGGCTCACTGGGAACAACTACATTGGTAATTTGGAAAGGACTGTTCACGTTGTCTGTGTTCACTAGAAATGAATTATGCAGGGGTTTGTTTCCCAGGAAACTCCCATGATGCATGCATCCTAAAGGAACTCCTGTTTGCTACAACTATTTGAAGCAACTGCAGGGTTGAATCGTGTGTAACAAGGGCTAGGCCCTCGGAACACATGACTCATGACACAAGCGGGTCTTCCCAACAGGACTGCAGAACAGTATTGTAACACTCCAAAGAAACCATAGACAGATCACAAAATTGCTCAGAATACACTCTTGATGCCATGACAGGTCCAGCAAAGTTTACACTATATCACAGATAGTGTCCAGAATTGTCATTATTTCCAGTGCCTTACACAACGTGCCATTAAAAGGGAGAATAATTGCCAGTCAAGGACCCGATGGAACTTCTAATCTCCTCAAGTGAGAATAATGGGATGAAGAAGGACTGCAATCTCATGGTCGCTCTCTCAAATTCTAGGACCATGTAGAGACGAAGCTTGTCATCAATTGTTTTGATCAGCAGTGATGCGTCTGCTTGACCATCATTTTCATCCCTGCAAACCTTTGCCTACTTCTGTGTCCATCTCAGCCTCCATCAGGGCGAC
>JAHRHZ010000069.1:25328997-25353500 GCA_024137785.1 Ginglymostoma cirratum | reverse complement strand
GCGAGGTCAGCCTGGGAAGGTAAGATCTCCCACCCTTCCACCTCCTCTAACCTAATAATAACGACTAAGTGTGGTGAGCAGGTAAGCTAATTGCATTATTTTTCCTCATCTCTGTTATCTTTCGGGGTGGTCACCTAGACGCCAAATCCTCTGGGAGCGGGTCTGAAGGCAAAGCCGGAGTCTGTTTGAGTATATAACGGAGTAAACTTACTGGTGCAGAGAACACTGTGAAACTAAAATAAAACTAATTAATTTTAAATAATTAACGAAATAGAGATGGCAGGCCAGGTGATGTGTTGTAGCTGTATGATGTGGGAGCTAGCTGATCCCATTGAGAACAGCAGTGACCACATCTGCAGCAAGAATTGGCTGCTTGAGGAGCTCCGGCTCAAAATTGATGAGCTGGAATCCAAACTTCAAACACTGCGGCACATCCGGGAGAGGGAGAAATACCTGGATGCTGTGTTCCAGGAAGCAGTCACACCTGGTAGATTAACTAATGTTAATTCGATCGGCGGGCAGGGACAGAAGTGTGTGACTGCAAGGGAGGCAGGTAGAGGGACCCTGCAGACAGGAACACAGGAGCCACAGCCCTTGACACTGTCCCACAGGTATGAGGCACTTGCTCCCTGCGTGGATGAGGAACAGGGCTGCAGAAAGGATGAGTCAACTGACCATGGCACCATGGTCCAGGAGGCCATTCAAGACGGGGGAGCAGAAAGACAGATTGTAGTTGTAGGGGATCCCATCATCAGGGGCATAGACAGTATCCTTTGCAAGCAGGATAGAGAATCCCGCATGGTGTGTTGCCTGCCCGGTGCCAGGGTACGAGACATCTCTGACCGGCTTAAGAGGATACTAGAGAGGGAGGGGGAGGATCCAGTTGTTGTGGTCCACGTAGGTACCACAAACATAAGCAGGACTATGAAAAAAGACCTGTTTTGGGATTATGAAAAGCTAGGAACAAAATTAAAAAACAGGTCTTCAAGGGTCATAATCTCTGGATTGCTGCCCGAGCCACGTGCAAATTGGCATAGGGAGGCGAGGATCAGGGAAATAAACACGTGGCTAAAAGAGTGGTGTGGGAAAGAGGGTTTCCTTTTCATGGAGCACTGGCATCAGTTCTGGAACAGGAGGGATCTATACCTCTGGGATGAACTCCACCTGAACAGGGCCGGGTCCAGTGTTCTGGTGAAAAGGGTAAAGAGGGTGGTCAATAGGACTTTAAACTAGTAAGTAGGGGGGAAGGGAGAAGTGATTGTAGAGGGAGAATAACAATTAATGTAAGGCAAAGCAGCAGGTTAGCAGGTGACGAGGAAACTTCAACTGCATTGAAAATTAGGAAAAAAGTTAAAGGGAAGGAAAACCCAAGAGTTGTTAGTAATGGAGGTAATAGGACCCAAAAAGAAGGTGCAAAATCTGGCATAAGGGCACTTTATCTGAATGCTCGGATCTTTTGAAACAAGGTGGATGAGTTGACGGTGCAAATCATGGCAAATGGGTATGATTTAGTGGCCATTACAGAGACATGGTTACAGGATGGTCATGACTGGGAGTTAAATATCCAGGGGTATCAAACTGTTCGGAAGGACAGACAGGAAGGTAAGGGAGGTGGTGTTGCTCTGATTTTTAAGGATGCTATCAGGGCGGTAGTGAGAGATGATATAGGTTCTACTGAACAAAACATTGAATCCATTTGGGTGGAAATTAGGAATAGCAGGAAGAAGAAGTCACTGATAGGTGTGGTCTATAGGCCACCAAATAATGACATTGTGGTGGGGCGGGCAATAAACAAGCTAATGCATGTAAAAATGGTACAGCAATTATCATGGGGGATTTTAATCTACAAATCGAATGGTCAAACCAAGTCGCTCATGGCAGCCTTGAGGAGGGGTTCATAGAATGCATCTGCGATAATTTCCTTGAACAATACGTAATGGAACCTACAAAGGAGCAATCTATCCTAGATCAAGTCCTGTGTAATGAGACAGGAATAATTAATGATCTCACAGTTAGGGATCCTCTCGGAAGGAGCGATCACAGTACGGTCGAATTTAAAATACAGATGGAGCGTGAGAAGGTTAAGTCCAGTACCTATGTCCTGTGCTTAAACAAAGGAGACTATGAAGGAATGAGGGAGGAGTTAGCTAAGGTAGAATGGGAGCAAAAACTTTATGGTGGGTCAATTGAGGAACAGTGGAGGACTTTCAAAACAATTTTTCACAGTGCTCAGCAGAAGTATATTCTAGTGATAAGGAAAAACTGTAGGAAAAGAGAGCGCCAGCCATGGGTGTCTAAGGAAATAAAGGAAAGTATCAGATTGAAAAAAACACAGACAAACAAGCAAAGAGTAGTGGGAAACAAGTAGACTGGGAAATCTAAAGGCCAACAGAAAGCCACAAGAAAAGTTATAAAGAAAAGTAAGATAGATTATGAGAGTAAACTAGCTCAGAATATAAAAACAGGCAGCAAAAGTTTCGATAAGTATGTAAATCGTAAAAGAGTGGCGAAGGTAAACATTGGTCCTTTAGAGGATGAGAAGGCCAATTTAATAACTGGAAATGAGGAAATAGCCGAGACATTAAACAGTTATTTCATGTCGGTCTTCACAGTGGAAGACACAAATGACATGCCGAAAACTAATGGCAAGAAGGTTATCAGAGATAGTAGGATCTGCAGATGCTGGAGAGGCTAGAGAAGGTTATAGCAGGTGAGGACCTAGAAACTATCATTATCACTAAGGAGGCAGTGCTGGCCAAGCTAATGGGGCTAACGGTAGACAAGTCTCCTGGCCCTGGTAAAATGCATCCCAGGGTCCTAAAAGACGTGATGGGGGAAATAGCAAATGCACTAGTAATTATTTACCAAAATTCACTGGACTCTGGGGTGGTTCATGCAGATTGAAAACAGCCAATATGACGCCACTGTTTAAAAAAGGAAGTAGACAAAAAGCAGGTAACTATAGGCCAGTTAGCTTAACTTCGGTAGTGGGGAAAATGCTTGAATCTATCATTAAGGAAGAAATAGCAAGACATCTGGATATAAATTGTCCCATTGGAAACAGCCAGCATGGGTTCATGAAGGGTAGGTCATGTTTAACTAATTTAGTGGAATTTTTTTGAGGACATTACTTGCATGGTGGACAATGGGGAACCTGTGGATATGGTATATCTGGATTTCCAGAAGGCATTTGACAAGGTGCCACACCAAAGGCTGCTACATAAGATAAAGTTGCACGGTATTACAGGTAATGTATTGGCATGGATAGAGGATTGGTTGACCAGTAGAAGGCAAAGAGTAGGGGTAAATGGGTGTTTTTCTGGTTGACGGTCAGTGGCCAGTGGTGTGCCTCAGGGATCAGTGTTGGGACTGCAATTGTTTACAATTTACATAGATGATTTGGAGTTGGGAACTAACTGTGGTGTGTCAAAATTTGCAGATGACACTAAAGTGAGTGGTAGAGCAAAGTGTGCAGAAGACACTGAAAGTCTGCAGAGGGATATAGATAGTCTAAGTGAGTGGGCAAAGGTCTGGCAGATGGAGTACAATGTTGAAGTGTGAGGTCATCCATTTTGGTAGGAATAACAGCAAAATGGACTGTGTTTTAAATGGTAAAAAATTGTAGCACACTGCTGTGCAGAGGGACTTGGGTGTCCTCGTGCACGAATCGCTAAAAGTAGAATTGCAGGTGCAGCAGGTTATTAAAAAGGTAAATGGAATTTTGTCTGCCATTGCTCGAGGGATGGAGTTTAAAAACAGGGAGGCTATGCTGCAGCTGTTTAGGGTCCTGGTGAGGCCACACATGGAGTACTGTGTGCAGTTTTGGTCCCCTTACTTGAGAAGGGATATAATAGCACTGGAGGGGGTGCAGAGGAGATTCACTCAGTTGATTCCAGAGTTGAGAGGGTTGGATTATGAGGAGAGACTGAGTAGTCTGGGATTATACTCATTGGAATTCAGAAGAATGAGGGGAGATCTTATAGAAACACAGAAGATTATGAAGGGAATAGATAAGGTGGAGGTAGGGAGGTTGTTTCCGCTAGCAGGTGAAACTAGGACTCGGGGGCATCGCCTCAAAATAAATGGAAGCAGATGTAGGACTGAGGTCAGGAGGAACTTCTTCACCCAAAGGGTTGTGAATCTGTGGAATTCCCTGCCCAGTGAAGCGGTTGAAGCTACCTCGCTGAATGTTTTTAAGGCAAGGCTAGATAAAATTTTAAACAGCAAAGGAATTAAGGGTTATGGTGAGTGGGCAGGTAAGTGGAGCTGAATCTCAAAAAGATCAGCCATGATCTTATTGAATGTCAGGGCAGGCTTGAGGGGCCAGATGGCCTACTCCTGCTCCTAGTTCTTACGTTATGTTATAAGGACTCCACACAGACAGTCACCCAAGGCTGGAATTGAACCCAGGTCCCTGGTGCTTTGAGGCAGCAGTGCTAACCACTGAGCCACCATGCTACCCACTCTCATGGATTGGACCAGGATGGATCAGGATTTCTTTAAAGCTCTCTGATCGCTCATTCATCAGCTCTCACTAGGATGCTCAAAGCATCTTTGCCTTACTTTCCCATTTTATACTTTGCTCTTTAAGCCAAAGCTTAGAGGCTTACTCTGCTTCCATGTAGCCTTGCCTTTACTAAAAGCATGGGTCCAGCCTTGTCATGTTTGTCATGTGATCAGTTTATAGATTATATCCAAGATGGAAAAGGACAGATTTTTGGTTACTAATGCAGTAGAAAGATATGTGAATACAACAAGAAAGCATTCTTCCTTCACAGTTTTGGAGTCTTCCTCAGCTATACTATTCGGTACAGTGGTGTTGGTCATTTCCATTCATCGTGTGCTTGAGAGTCTGCCTGTACTGCCCTGTGTGATGGTCTTACTCCGTCCTCAAGAAGGTTCCAACCTGTAACATTGCCTTTCCTGCTCCTCGGATGCTGTCTGACCTGCTGTGCTTTTCCAGCTCCACATTTTTTGACACTTTTCCATCATCTGCAGTTCTTTCTGCCTCCATCTATAATCAAATATACTTGAGACATATTGCACTTAGCCTAATGTAGAGTTATGAATTTTTCATAGCTAAGAAAATAACAAAAATAACTTCAGCATAGGAGCTCTCAAACCTTGAGGCGTTTTATTCAAATTAAACATGGGTTTGTTAATAAAGACAAAATTATTAATTTTGCTGCTGCCAAGTTTAATTATGCTTTAATAATATCCTCTTCTGTCCTGAATTAGATTACATTGGAGTGAAATTGGTCTTTGATAGTGAAGTAAACTGCCTGCTGACTTCTTGACTGAGTTGTTTGATGCTTGGTAGCTCCCTGGGGATCTGGGAGTACTGCCCCAAGTAATGACATTGAGGTATAAGTTTGCCCTGGGCACATAGTTTGCTCCCTGCCTGATTTGCCAATTCAGTGTATTCCATTTAGTACTTCTGCCGAAGATAAATACATGCATAGAATCCCATTTGATACACAAAACAGAAATTATCCATTCAGCTAAGCCAGTCCTCAGATGAAAATACTAAATTGGGGGAAGGCTAATTATAACAGTATTAGGCAGGAACTGGAGAAATTAGGTTAGGGCAACTGTTTGAGGGTAAATCCATATCTGATATGTGGGAATCTTTTAAAGGCCAGTTGAACAGAAGTCAAAACTAGCGTGTTTCTGCGAGGATGAAAGATAAGAATAGCAAGATTCAGGAACCCTGGATGGTAAGAGCGATTGAAAGTTCAGTCAGAAAAAAACAGGAAGCATATGTAAGGTTTAGGAAACTGAAATCAGACAAGCCCCTTCAAGAATGTAAAGGAAGCAGGAAGAATTTTAAACAAGGAATTAGGAGGGTTTAAAGAGGGCGTGAAATGTCCTTGGCAGGTAGGATTGAGAGTCCCAAGGCATTTTATATGTATATTAGGTGCAAGGGGTTAGCTGGAGAAAGGGTAGTTCCACTCAAGGGCAAGGGAGAGAATTTGTGTATGGAGACAGAGGAAGTGGGTGATGTCCTTAATGAGTACTTTGCATTGCCTTTCACCAAGGAGAGGCAATGTATGGTGGTAAAATTAGAGAGGGGTATGTTGATACTCTATGTTGATAAGAAGCACGAGACATTGATGTCTTGAAAACATTTAGATAAACAAGTTCCCAGGACCTGATGGGATCCATAGAATTCCTTCATTGCAGACAAAGACTATTTGGCCCATCCAGTCTGTACTGAACCTCCAAAGAGCAACCCAGACCCCCACCCTAACCTGTAGCACTGCATTTACTATAGCTAACTAGCCTGCACACGCCTGGACAGTACAGGGCAAATTAGCATGGCCAAATCATCTAATCAGCACATTTGGACTGTGCAACAAAACTGGAGCACCCAGATGAATCCTGCACAGACATGGAGAATACTTAATCTCCACACTGACAGTCACCCAAGGCTGGAATCAAACCTAGGTCCCTGGCACTGTAGAGTAACAGTGCTAACCACTGAGCCACCACGCTGACCAGGGATCCATCCCAGGAGGCAAGGGAGGAGATTGCAGCAGTCCTTCATGGAGATGTTTGTATCCTCTTTAGCCATAGGCAAGGCCCCAGAAAATTGGAGAATTGCCAGTGTTGTTCCTTTGTTTAAGAAGGGCAACAGGGATAATCTGGAAAATTACAGGCTGGTGAGACTTAAATCTGTGATAGGGAAATTATCGGAGAGGATTCTTAGAGACCGAATTAATTGCTTTTGTAAAAGAGTGAACTTATTTAAGATAGTCTGTCACAAATTTAAATGATTTTTTTGAGGAAGTTATGAAAAGATTCATGAGGGTAGAGCAGTGAATGTTGTTTACATTTGACAAAGTTCGTCATGTTAGGCTGGTCCAGAAGAATAAGTCACATGGGACCCACGGTCAGTTGGTAAGCTGGATACAAAATTGGCTTGGTCATAGAAGACAGAGGAGGAGTGTTTTTCTTACTGGAGGTCTGTGACCAGTGGTGTTCCAAAAGGATCAGTGCTAGGATCGCTGTTGTTTGTAATATATATAGATCATTTGGTTGAAAATGTAGGTGATCTGATCAGTAAGCTTGCAAATCACATGAAAATTGGAGGAATTGTTGATAGTGAGAAAAGTTGTCAAAGGATACAGCAGGATATAGATCACTTGGAAGGTTGGGCGGAGAAATTGCAGATGGTGTTTAATCCAGACCTCAAGTATGAGGTGATGCATTTTGGAAGTCAAATGCAAGAGGAAAGTGGTGGGACCCTTAGGAGCATTGATATACAGAGGGATCTTAGGATGCCAATTTATAGCTCCCTGAAAGTGACAGCACAAGTGGATAAGCTGGCCAAGAAGGCGTATGGTATGCTTGCCTTCATCAGTTGCAGCGTTGACTCTTAAAGATGGCAAGTAATGTCTCAGCTGTATAAAACTTTAATTAAGCCGTATTTGGAGTATTGTGTTCAATTCTGGTCCCAGTATAGGAAGGATGTGGAGACTTTGGAGAGGGTGCAAAAGAGGTTTGCCAGGATGTTGTCTGGATTGGAAAGTATTAGCTATATGGAGAGGTTGGACAAACGTGGATTGTTTTGCTAGAGCATTGGAGTCTGAGGGGTGATCAGACAGATGTATGTCAAATTATGAGAGGCAGGGACAGGGTGAATAGTCGGAGTATTTTGTCAGAGCCAAATACTAGGGGGCATGGATTCAAGGCGAGAAGGGGAAAATTTGAAGGCGATGTGCGAGACATGTTTTTTACACAGAGGATGGTAGCTGCCTACAGTGTGCTGCCAGAGGGAGGTGGTAGAAGCAGAGATGGTAGCAATGTTTAAGAGGCATTCAGACAGACATATGAACAGGCAGAGAATAGAGGGATATGGACCATGTGCAGCCAGATGGGATTAGTTTAAAATGGCATCATGGTCAGCACAGACACGGTGGGCTGAATGGGCTTATTCTTGTCCTGCACTGTTCTCTGTTCTAACCAGATTTTACTGCTACTTAGATTTCAGTGAAGATTTCTTTGAACCATCATCTGTCCGAGTGACTCTCTATAGTATCTTCTCTTGCTTTTCATTCCCCATTTAATGCATCTATACTGTTTGCCTCAATTGCTCTCCATTATAGCGGATTCTGCATTTCATAATTCTTTGGAAAAGAGCTTTCTTCTCAATTTGTACTTTAGTATTTCTCAAATTGTGGTCCACTGCACAGGGCCAACCCAGATGGGTAGCCTAGTAATTCTTATTGGGCAAGATTTTATCTCTGCTATGGGAAAGGATATGGTGTTGGGGGTGGGTGGGGAGTGGGGAGTTAAATCTTTGTTTTTGCGAGAGTCCTTATGCCCGTTGGAGTCATCCCTCCCCTTCACCCCACCTCCCCAAGATAATATGTCCATTATAACCCTCTGTCCCCAGCCTTTCACATTGCCAATACCCAAGATGTGTCTTCAGTCTAACCTCAATTCTCTTTACCGGGACTAGAGTTAGTCCCTAGCAGGCATTGCTTCGTCTTGGCATTGCTTGAACTACAGAGCATTTGATCAACTGGATGGGCCATCAGTTCTTTAAAGTGAGACTTTCTCCTCAGATAGGGTAGAAGCATTGCCCTGGTCCACTGAACACATTGCTGAGTGTAAAATAGCTGAAATGCAGCTGGCTTTATTGTGGTCAGCCTCCCTCTCAACTGACTTTTTAATCAGGCCGTGGTGGAATAGCTCCCTGGATGATCCAGCCCAAAGGTTTCTCTGGAAGGGGAAAAACTAGTTAAACTAAATGGTTGTTTTTCTGTATATCTCTATTATTGCTGTAAAGTCAGTTGCATTCAGGAAATGTTCTGCAGAATATGGTAGGACAAGGTAGAAATAACAATACAACTTGCCAGTACTCAACTGTATCAGCCAAGTGTTGAAAATTATTTTGTTCAGCCAACCAAGGATGATAAGCAAATGGAGTCGGATTTGAATCAGTTTAACAAATTCTTATGTCAGGATAAAACGTTCAATGATTCAATTTCCACTGCAAGAACCTGGAAAAGGAAAATGAATTATTTGTTTTATGAAATAATTATTTTTATTAGAGTGTAATAGCTAGGCTTGAGGTGTAGAAGTTGTTTGGAGATGTTTCTAATTGTCAATTGATCTGATAAAAATCAACTACAGTAACTACTAATATTTATTGTAATAAAACAGTCCGAGGTGCATCACGAGACCATTAGAAAACAAAATATAACACCAAGCCATATAAAGAGAGATTAGGTCAGATTGCCAAAGGCGTGTTCAAAGAGGTAGAGTTTAAGTATTGTCTTAAAGGAGGAAAGTGAGTTTGAGAACTATAGAGAGAGAATTTCGAGCCTGGGGCCTAGACACTGAACGCACGGCCACCAATGGGTAGAGTGATTATTTGGAATTAAAACTATCAAAATTCAAGCCCTAATTTCCTTTTTAGAAACTAAGCTTTTTCTTTCATTTCGTAAGGATTATCATTTTTAAAGTAATAGAAAAAATCTGTCTTGATGCAAGCCATGCTGAGCTTCAGTAGTACAGAATTCCTTGGGTCTTTGATTTTATAGTAACACTGGTGAAAAGATGCCATACAGTTTGTGACCAGTAATTTCTGTTTGTTGGTGAAGTTCTTCCACTAAGCATCATGGTCTCCTATGTTCAAGGCAGCCTGTCAGCCTTACTTCTGATCTCGTGCATACTGCATAAAGAGGTATTGAGATGTTTGATGTATATGTCTGTTAAAAAAATGAAGATTGAAGTTTACTGCAATGATCGCTGAAGAATTGCATAGATTTAGCATCTTGGGGATGTTTTATTCACCAGTGCATGCACAGTAGGGCCAAATTTTCCTATTTGCAGTTAAACTGTGATGTTGTGTGAATTTCACGACATTCAATCCACCATAGCACCTGGCAATTTTTTTTCCTCAGAATCTTTTGCTTTTCACCTCATTAATTATGAATCAGAGATGATGGGCGTATTTTTTGGGAACCGTGCGGCAAGTGAAGGAGAAACGCTGGTAAAATATCCTGGCTTCCATGCCACTCGTGCCACATTTAAAGCCTCGGATGTTGCAAACTAGGAACTACCTTTTGAACTGCAGTGCTCAAACCTGAAAATGCCCTGGAGGAAAGGCAAACCAGCTCCCTGCATCCAAGCAGCCATCTGGAGGTGCCCGTGCATAGCAATGGTGGAAAAAGAGGTCAGTTCTTTTCCCTGCTGACCACCAAAGAAGACCATACTAAAAGACTTAGCAAGGCACAGAAATTGCAGTGTGTCAATGTTGTGGCTTGAGTGAAAAACCACACCCAACAGTGCTGCAAAATGGTCCATGATCTTCAGCGTCCACAATGTTCAGCATCATGAGTGATTACTTGGTGCTGCTACCTCATACCCGAGAGCTGGCTCTGAATCTAATTTTGCCACTGCACATGCATTTCATCAATGCTGATGAACCATAACCTTCAGGATTATAAATATTGCAGATGCTGGATTTTGCAAATCACTTTAAATCTGCGCTCTTTGGTTTTGATTCTTTTTCGAGCGGGAGCAGTTTCTCTCGACTCACTCTATCCAGCAATGATTTTTATCAGCTGTGTTGTTCCCAGGGATCTTGAATATTTCACTTCTGTAGCACTGCAAACAGTTTGAGCAGCAGCACAATAAATAACAAATTGCAACAATATAGCACCTAATATATAAAAAATTACCCAAGACAGTTGTCATGAGGCAGGTGAGGAAACTTATTCTAAGGCATAATAGTGAATGATGGCAGTTAAAAGTTGGGGTTTGAGTGAGGGTTGAAAAATGAAGGAAATGGTCTATTTTAAGCAAGGATTTCCACAAATTAGGAATAATGCAATTGTAAGTTGTGCTATCAGATGAATGTTAAGTGGGAGGGGAATGCTCAACAAAGATCCATGGAATTAAGGGTGTATGAGGAAATATAAGACTAAAGGAGATGGCAGCAGTAAGGTGAACTGAGGCAGAGGTAATAATGTTGGTTTTGTTCCACATAGTAGCTCAATCTGTAGAATAATCCAATTTAAATTATTAAAAAGTTAAAATAAGTAGGTTCTATTTTGGTATATTTTCACTTTTCCCCACTTCCATTCTATTTTTAATCACTCAAAGCTTGGATGAGTTTAGTTGAACGGTATGTAATTTGGTAAATAAGATGTGTAGAAGCTATAAATCAGTAACAAAAAGCAGAAGTTGCTGGAAAAGCTCAGCAGGTCTGGCAGCATCTGTAAAGAGAAAATCAGAGTTAACGTTTTGGGTCCAGTGACCCTTCCCCATAACTGATGGTAGCTGGAAAAATGTTGGTTTACATGCAGACGATAGGGTGGGGAGAGGGGTAAGGAGTAAACGATATGTGTGGATAGATCCTAAAAAGAGAGAGAAGAACAGTTGGACAGACAAAGGAGTGGATAACGATCTGGCTAGGAGAGTGAATAGTTGTTAATGGGGACTGTTAGTGGCTAACAATAGGTAGTGTGTAATGTTGATCTGACATTACATTTTGGGTTTTTTTAATAGGCAGTGTGTAATGGCTGACTATGTGATTAATAATTTTAGGGCTTGAAATCTCTCATGTCCCAGCCCCACACACCAGGTCTTGTCATCACATAGTCTGCCATTATACACTACCTGAGGAAGGGTCACCGGACCTGAAACGTTAACTCTGTTTTCTCCTTCACAGATGCTGCCAGACCTGCTGAGCTTTTCCAGTAACTTCTGTTTTTGTTTATGCTATGTGGTGTTGCATACAGCAAAAAAAAAGACTTGTTGTTAATGGTGATATCAAATCATGTTAACTCATCTTCCTTAAGAAGTCAAAACCAATGATGTGTTCCTGTGATGATGTCATGAGAATGTGTTGTTTGCCTGAACTCTGGAGAGTTGATGGCCTAGTGGTATTATTGCTGGATTGTTAATCCAAAGGTCAAAATTGTGTGCTGGGGACTTGTGTTTAGATCCCACCGCAGCAGATGGTGGATATTGATTTCAGTAAGAATCTGTAATTAAGAGCCTGCTGGTGATCGTGAAACCATTGTCAATTATTGGGAAAAACCCATCTGGTTTACTAGTGTCTTGAGGGAAGGAAACTGCCTCCTGGTCGATATGTGCCTTTAGGCCCACAGCAATGTGGTTGACTCTTAACTGCCCTCTGGGCAATTAGGGATGGACAATAAAATTTAGCCCTCATCCCTTGAATGAATTAAAAGAAAAACAATAGAAGTCACAGAGTTAGAAGTCACAAAAAGAAGTCATGCTGGAATTTGAGACAAGTATGATTGCTCCCAGTGGTTAGTTTGAATGTTGATGTTAATGTATTCATTCCATTTTAAAACTTACTGCCTTCCCTGCATTTTCCCTTTTATTCTGGTGAAAAGTTATGTGGTCAACAGATGCTCTCTGGTATCTTGGTCAATTTGCAATTCTCTGTGTAGTAGCCGAAGCAGATTATCAGCTGGTTGATCAAAGTGCAACATCAAAAGTGAGTCGAATTCAAAGGTCTTTTAATGCCATGCTACACACCCTTTCCATCAATAGTCACGGGATAATTATCAGTAATGAGAACAATGGAATGTTCCATTCTTCAGCCCGCATCCTGGCCCGGAGTCACAGAGTGTTCATATCTCACCTCTGGTTATATCAATTGTTTAAGATCTCATTACAGAAGCTGGACTTTGGGTCACTAATATCCAAGGTTCAATTTCACAACAAATTGCAATGTCAGAGGGAGATTAATTTGCTGCATAAGGACTTAAAATTTGCAACTAAAATTTTACAGAGACATTCAGTTTGTGGTTCTTTCAAGTACGTACACCATTTTTCTGGTTTTTCAAATACTAACAGATTCGTACAGCAAGGATTTAAAGAAAGTAACTGTTTAATAAAAGAGACTTTAAAAGTGTTTTAGAAAGAACACTACTTTCTTGTACAATGTATTATTATTTCAATTAATCTGAATGATACAGAGGAAATGAGCCTGAATAATCCCCTGATAAACTAACCTACTTACGTACTAGTTTTGAATGTCAACGTCCTTCAACAAGACACAGAGGCTTTGAGCTGTATTCAAGTGGTAACCGTTACGAGTTTTCAAAACCCAGGACCAAACATAAGTGGGTGAGAAATTACAAATGTGCATGATCCCTATTAGATGCATTTGGAACAAAAATGGCAATACTGTAGCATTTTCATGTGGGCACACACATAAATTAAGACAGTGAAACCACAAATTTTAATGCTAGATCTTCAGGACCATTCTTTGATATCGTGTAATTATCTCTTGCCCACCAAGGAACAAAGAGCTTCATTAAATGTTAAAATGATGGACAAAATACAAATTGCCACCTTGCAGAGTGTAATAGTTCAAAGCATAATGACCAGAAGAACCTTGTAATTATTGTAATTACCTATCTGTGCTGTATGTGTCTAAGTGACTTAAATGATGTAACTAACTACTGTATTAATAGTTCTAAATGTTTTATTTTATTAAGTACAATTTCAGACAATGTATTGCATTTTGCACTTAAGAGTGCAATGCGAGTTATTCAAAAACAATTCTGAATACATGAAGAAGGTTTTATAATTGAAGGCATTTCAAAAGGTAGTTGAGGCTCTTATATGCTGAGAGAACAAACCTGTTGCTTATTTACTTAAGCTGATACAAATATTTTTAAACATTGGGTCCAATATTCCCATTTTTTAGTCAAAGCATTGAGTTTTTTTTGTGTTAGTTGGCAATTAATACGTCACCCCCACTGCCACAATAACTTGACATATTGCACACTAATCAACTAATTAAGAACTGACAGGCAGAAAGCATAGGTGAGTATCATGGCCTTAACACTGGTGTCTTGGGTTGCCAGAAGCTGCTGGCCAATCAGAGTATGGCAGCTGCCTGAATCCCACAGACTGACAGTTAAGGCTTATTCCTCAGGGATCCAGCAATGATAAGGTAAGTTTTCTTTATTACCTGCCAAGGGGTCAACACTCTATAGGTAACCCTATCACTTCGTACCAATGTGAATGACACTGACCATTATGGATGATTAACAGAATGCTGATGGCATGACAGTTAGTTGAACTGCATATGTTCTTTTATTTATAAAGATTTCACCTGCATCAATGCAGGTAAAAACCTGGACATCAGGTGTGAGGTACCCTTGCTGTTGTACGTCACTTAGGTCAGGCCTATTCCCTGAGCCTGTGCTGCTGCAGTCACCAAGCCATCTTCTATTTCATCTAAAGATCAAAGATGGGCCATGTGTATAAAGCCATGGAAAAGGCAGGGAAGAAGAGTGTATGGAACGCTGCCCTCATCCTGGTGGCCACCTCTATGCGTGGCTGCATCAAGCTGTGCACTGACCCTCAGTATGCAAATGCCAAGTGTCGCTATGTGCTGGTGTTCTACCTGTCCCTGGCTGGGCCTGGCCTTGTTGCTGCAGAACCCTCCAAGTAGCTGGACTGTTCCATGCCATCTGTCATTTGTGGAAAAATTTATAAAGGAAAATACCTTTGACCTCAAGTCCATCAGGAAGTGGTCAGCATGTAACGTCCTCAGCCTGCAGGAAAAGGAGAGGGTGGATCCTGTTGCTTGGTTTCTGGAGAAGTCTGTCAAAGTCATTTGGCAGAATGCCTAATCACCAGAACTTTCCAACAAACACCCAGACATCACTTAGCTGTTTGTGAGAAGGGCAGTACCTGTAAGATTTTTCACGCATGCCTGGACTCTATGTACAGTAACACATTGCCCTCAAAGTGGCTGCAGGATGGGGAAGAGACTGCCATATATCTCCTTCGGAATTGTCTTTGTCAAGGAAGTCTGGAGAGTGATGCTATGGTTTTGTCAAAGTTTGTCCAGAACAAGTCTGTGACGCAGGACATTGTGCTCTATAGTCCATTCCACGGGATACACACCAGCAGAAACATCAACTGTGCCTGGAGGACTGTCAGCTTGATGAAAGATGCTGTTTGGTCTGCCCAAAACTTGTTGGTCTTCCAGTGCAAGGAGTTGATCTCGACTGAGTGTTGCAAACTGGCACATTCCAAGGTCCAGGACTGCGTGCTGAGGGACGAAGTGAAGCTTGGGGTAGCTGCCACCAATGCACACATGGGCAAAGACCACCATCTAAAGTCTTTCTGCCAAATTACATTGGGGGCCCATTCAGTCTGTTAGATCCTGTAGGTGCTTGAAATGTAAATGAATAGTGTCCTGCATAAGTAAGAAATGCCTTTGTTTTTTGCAACTGCAGGGAATGTCAGATTCCAATGTTTGTCTTTCTAGATATGCAAAGGCGATATAAATTGTTTTAATAAGGCGTGGGGCTGGATGAACACAGCAGGCCAAGCAGCATCATAGGAGCAGGAAAACTTGACGTTTCGGGCCTAGACCCTTCATCAGAAATGGGGGAGGGGAAGAGGGTTCTGAAATAAATAGGGAGAGAGGGGGAGGCGGATAGAGGATGGATAGAGGAGAGGATAGGTGGAGAGGAGGCAGACAAGTCGAAGAGGCGGGGATGGAGCCAGTAAAGGTGAGTGTAGGTGGGGCGGTAGGGAGGAGATAGGTCAGTCCACGGAGGATGGACAGGTCAAGGGAGCGGGATGAGGTTAGTAGATAGGAGATGGGGGTGTGGCTTGAGGTGGGAGGAGGGGATAGGTGAGGGGAAAAACAGGTTAGGGAGGTGGAGATGAGCTGGGCTGGTTTTGGGATGTGGTTGGGGGAGGGGAGACTTTGAAGCTTGTGAAATCCACATTGATACCATTGGACTGCAGGGTTCCCAGGCTGAATATGATTTGCTGTTCCTGCAGCCTTCAGGTGGCATCACTGTGGCATTGCAGGAGGCCCAGGATGGACATGTCGTCTGAGGAATGGGAGGGGGAGTTGAAATGGTTGGTGACTGGGAGGTGCAGTTGTTTGTTGCGAACTGAGTGCAGGTGTTCTGCAAAGCGGTCCCAAGCCTCCGCTTGGTTTCCCCGATGTAGAGGAAGCCACAGCGGATGCAGTATATCACATTGGCAGATGTGCAGGTGAACATCTGCCTGATGTGGAAAGTCTTCTTGGGGCCTGGGATTGGGGTGAGGGAGGAGGTGTGGGGGCAGGTGTAGCACTTCCTGCGGTTGCAGGGAAAAGTGCCGGGTGTGGTGGGGGTGGAGGGGAGTGTGGAGCGGACAAGGGAGTCGCGGAGGGAGTGGTCCCTCTGGAAGGCAGATAAGGGTGGGGAGGGAAAAATGTCTTTGGTGGTGGGGTCTGATTGCAGATGGCGAAAGTGTCGGAGGATGATGCGTTGGATCTGGAGGTTGGTGGGGTGGTACGTGAGGACGAGGGGTATTCTTTTTTGGTTATTATTGCGAAGACGGTGTTTTAATGCCTGTGTATGAACCCAGAAGAACCAGAAGTGGCTGCAAAAGGATATGTTTTTCAGGCTTCTTGTGCGGTGACTGCCTTGACTGCTGCTGATGGGATGGGACCCTTAAATTGGCATTGATTGTTCATTTAAGGACCTTAATTGACAGTGAGGTGGAAAGGCTGTCAACTAACCTTCCCAGCCAAGATTTAATCAGGGCAGAATCCTACACCCTCCCACTCAATTAAATATCCCTCCACCTCAAACCCAAACACTACCTTTCACCAGTTAACTCTGGTTCTGTGTTCAGAGATGCCCTCAGACGTGCTGAGTATTTTCAGCATTTTGTATTTTGATTAAAGATGTCAGCATTTTGCTTTCCTTTTGCAGTCCATTAGGTCCACTACATTAATCTTAGTGTCTTGTTACCTTTGTTTCTACACACTGGTGATACACATCATGCAAGGTGTAGAAATGCAGTGTGGTTTCTTTGTGGTCTACTCTGAGGGAGAGTGGTGATGTTTGGTTGTTGGTGCTATGTAAATGCAAAACATTTCATGGCTTTGCTTTAATGTTCAATTGTTTTGGCATTGTTTTCTTAGATAAAATGCCCTTAGTTAGTTTGATTCAAATTATGACACTGTCTTTCTTTCTATGAATACCTTTTGTGCTATGCATCAATAGTGTTTTGTATTTTGACAGTGTTATTGCAAAAGTGACTTTTAGCGTCTGCAAATAAATTACATGACTAGAGCATGAATGGACTGAGCAATTGTAGTCCCATTCTGAATGACATTTTAGTATTGGGGTTGCCATGCTCTGGTAAAGCATGATCTAAAACAATACGTAATGTATAAGCAAATATATTTTGCTTCCAGCAAATTGTTACCCAGGGTAGAAAAAAAGCTTGGGTGAAGGCTCAAGCAGAATGTCAATTCAAATCCAAGCCAGTCAGAGACAGAAAATAGGGTTTTTTTTTGTGGATAGAGTTTATTAACTACTTTTCTTCTTATGTCCAGAAATGCTTTCTCACATGGCTAAACTGTATTGTTCCTGTCACCATATCACCTGTGGAATTTTTTCATCATTAACTACCACCAGTAAATCACTCATGTTTTCAAATGAGTAATTTATGTGCAAAGTCCATTAAGGACAATGCAAACCATCAAAGGAGGGGGAGGGGAATGAAGCTAAATTCAAATGGAGTTGGAAGGGTGTCATTAACTACTCAGTCTTCCAGCTACTTCCAGACACCAGTTTCCTCTTTACCAGTTCCACCCAATCAATTAAATCCAATCACCTGCTTAACCACCTGCTCTTTGAACATTGACATTTGATTCATTTTTGTTTACTGCAAATCTCAGGAGAAAGAAATTTGTTCACATAACGTGCATTTTTGCTTTTATGACATTCTTAAGTGACATCTGCAAGAATGCCATACAGGTAGCAGCTGCTTGCCCTTTTGCAATCAAGATAAGTCTACATTTTCTATTATTCATTTTTGTGGGATGTGGGCGTGGCTGGCTGGCCAGCATATATTGCCCATCCCTAGTTGCCCTTGAAAAGGTGGTGGTAAGCTGCCTTTTGAACTACTGCAGTCCACCTGCATGACCCACAATGCCATTAGTGAGGGAATTCCAGGATTTTGACCCAGCGACAATGAAAGAACAATGAAGGATATATGTCCAAGTCAGGATGGTGAGTGGTTTGGAGGGGAACTTGACGGTGGTGGTGGTGTTCCCATATATCTGCTGCCTTTGTCCTTCTAGGTGGAAGTGGTCGTGGGTTTGGAGGTGCTGTCTGAGGATCTTTGGTGAATTTCTGTAGTGCATCTTGTAGATAGTATACACTGCTGATACTAAGCATTGGTGGTGGAGAGGGTAGATGTTTGTGGGGTAGTGCCAATCAAGAGGACTGCTTTGTCCTGGATGGTATCAAGCTTCTTCAGCGTTGTAGGGGCTGCACTCATCCAGGCAAATGAGGAATATTCCATCACACTCCTGACTTGTGCCTTGTAGATGGTGAACAGACTTTGAGGAATCAGGAGGTGAGTTACTTGCTGCAGCATTCCTAGCTTCTGATGTGTCTGTAGCCACTGTGTTTATGTGGTGAGTCCAGTTGATCTTCTGGTTAATGAAAACTCCCAGGATGTTGATAGTTGGGAATTCAATGATGGTAACACTGTTGAATGCCAAGGGGCAGTGGTTAGATTGTCACTTATTCAAGATGGTCATAGCCTGGTGTTTGTGTGGTGCGAATGTTATTTGCCAGTTGTCAGTCCAAGCTTGGATACCCAGATCTTGTTGCATTTGAACATGGACTGCTTCAGTATCTGAGGAGTTGCGAATGGTACTGAACATTGTGCAACCATCAGTGAACATCCCCACCTCTGACATTCTGTTGGACCGAAGGTCATGGATGAAGCAGCTGAAGACGATTGGGCTGAGGACACTACCCTGAAGAAGTTCTGCAGAGCTGTCCTGGAGTTGAGATGACTGACTTCCAAAAACCATGACCATCTTCCTGTGTGTTAGGTATGACTCCAACCACTGGAGAGTTTGCTCCCTGGCAACCATTGATTCCAGTTTTGCGAGAGCTCCTTGGTGCCGCACTCAGTTGAATGCAACCTTGATGTCAAGGGCCGTCAGTCTGACCTCACCTCTAGAATTTAGTTGTTTTGTGCATGTTTGGACCAAAGCTGTAATGAGGTCAGGAGCTGCGTGGCCCTGGTGGAACCCAAACTGGGCATCACTGAGCAGGTTGTTTCTGAGTAGGTGCTACTTGATGGCACTGTTGATGACACATTCCATCACTTTGCTGATGATCGAGAGCAGACTGATAGGGCGATAGTTGGCCGTGTTGGATTTGCCATCCATGAACATGATGTAAGTGGTTGTGAGTTAGAATTCCAGGCCATCATTTAATCAAATGAGCACTTGAGTTTCAAAATGTTGCTTAATAAAGAGAAATTTGGAAAGTAAAGGATACTGAACTACTGGAATTGGTCTTTGCAGGTATATGTTTTGTGATAAATGCTTAATAACTTTCCTGGTGAAAGTTATCTAAGTATAAAATAAAAATAGCCAAGATGCAACATTGGCCTCTACTCCAGTGATTGTGTGATCCTCTGATAAAAATTTCCCTTCTTCTGATTATTACCAGTTGCTTTTTCTGCAGAGTTTGCTGGTGGATACTATTATTGTGCTGTGAAAAAGACAGCTTTCCTCCATATCTAGGTTGTGCAGGAGGTATTGCTGATCTCTCACATTTCATGTGCCGATACAAAAGCTTCACAAATGTCATGGTTGCCTTCCATTAATCTACTAATTGTTACTGAGCCCAGATAGGATGGCCCACTTAGAGAGATGCAACATTACAAAAGCAGACTTTATTCATGTGTGTGTCCATGATTAAAGGTCTAGGAAGCTCTTCAGCATGCTTGGGTTGCGTGCTTCATGACCTTTCGCTTGCTTAGAATCATAGAATCCCTATAGTGCAGAGGGAGGTCATTCAGCCCATCAAGTTTGTACTGACCCAATAAACAGCATTCCACCCAGACCCAGCCTCTGTACCCTATCCCATAACCCCACCTTTACCGTGGCTAATCCACCTAGCCTGCACATCCCTGGATACAAAGGACAATTTAGCATGGTCAATCCACCTAACCTGCACATCTTTGGACGGTGAGAGGAAAGCAGAGCACTGAGTGGGAACCCATGCAGACACAGGCAGAGTGTGCAAACTCTACACAGTCACCCAAGGTTGGGATCAGATCTGGGTTCCTAGCACTGTCAGGCAACAGTGCTAACCACTGAGCTACTGTCCCACCCTTTGCTGTAGTTTTGTATATCATAATGCACAATTACATCTCTCAACCACTAGTTTGCCATGATACTGGAGGTCATCATATGCAGGTGGCTCATGTCTTTTTAATATATTAACCGTTGAGTCCACAAACTAGATGTCCATCACCCAATTGTGATTCTTATCTTACTGGAGAAACAATTTTCTTTTAACTTCAATTTTGTATAGTTTTCAACATCTTTTGCACTAATCTCATGTCATCTCTCTGTGGAACAGAAATAGTGCAAAACACGTACATATGCCTCATCTGAATTAGAGATTCCTATTGCATTGTGTTTCCTCCTATACAAAATGTTTATGTATTGGTGTGTTTTGGAAGCCTTAAAAAAAACCTCCTCTCAGAGTTTGTGATCTCTGAGGGCAGTCTGCAGTGAAGTTGGGAACATTCTGAAAGCTAAGTGTAAGGTGCTTTGACATCTTCCAATGTCACCATTACATGCTCCATTATAAAGTCAAAGCATTTTTTATGCAATGGTTCAACGTAGGGAAGTATTCGACAAAAGTATGTTGACTCTTAGACCGGCCAGCATTATGTAAGTATTGTCATGCATTACAGTACTTTTCCTGTTAATGGAAATTCTGTAGTGTATTGAAAAATATTAAAAAAGTCCTTTTGCTTTTGCCCACAGCTTTACACTGTGATTTAAATCAACATATTCTGGCTCATGAGCTGGTGGATACCTGATGACTTCTTTGTATTTTTTTTCTCAGCCTCAAGCTGTTCAGCCATCTAACACATAGTTATTGGCAAGCAGAAGGCCATTTCTCATCCATAACTGGACACTAGTCCACAGACCAATGTGTTACTTGTACCAACCAAAGCTCCATCTGTATGTGACTCCTTGGCCCAGATTATCTACAACCACACTTTAACCACTGTTTGACCAAGCAGCTGTGTAAATGGTGACAATCCTTGTTTTTTTAAAGGTAGTTATTTTCTCTTTTCAGTCCACAATTAGAAAAACAGAAAAGAAAACAAGATATGATCTTTACAATAGTGGCGACTGGCTGAGCAACTATGGACTGTACATAAACTTATGGAACAAGTATAGGAAATCTGAGGGGTCATTGACTGGCATGGGGATGGATGGCAGTTTAGAGGATCTTTAAATGATTTGAGGGCTGGGCTGCTATGTTAGAGAAGCAAGGAAGGCCTTTCATCTGGCCTGTCTCCATACCCTCACTGCTCATGTACTCCAGCATGGCTTGAAGACGCACAAGGAACCTGATCTCTCAGTGAAAAGATAAAAATCCCAAGCAAAGCACACAAAGTCAGATGCACATTTTGGAAAGCGCAAAAGCGTGCAACTTGGGATTTCCTGTGCTTACTAAGAAGTCTGGGCCCATATGCTTTGGCCTTAAATAGATTCCCATTCTTCACTGAAGATATCAAAGTGAAGATTTCTCTGTTGGTCTACTTTTGCTGTGTACTTTGAGCTCACAAAAATTTGAGTACTCAGCCTTAAAAGTGGATGTATCACTGAAATAAAGGAACGTTTCTGGAGATTATACAATTAACATATTCTGGCAGATATGATGTGACCTGATTTTCTTTTTTGGAAAAGGTGTTTGATTGCAGGTAATAGAGACCATTTTGTTTGAACTGGATTTCCTTTGGAGATTTTGGCTAGGATAATCCTTGCACTGGCAATGTCTTGTGAGAGCTGCTGGAAACCTCTATGATGTCAGCATTTGGACCCTTTTGATGTACAGAGGGAAATATTGTAGGATGACAAATTGTGGTGAAAGCCTTGGGAATGTATTTCCTTAGGTGCCAATGAGTTAATAATCTGTGGTCAGGCAAGGAAATTTCAGAATGTTACGAGAAAATGCAAACAAGTATCATTTGCTTGTTATATTGTAACTGGAGAGTAGCATCTTGATATTTCTAAGAGGTTGAAAGACATTTGCCTAACTTTAGTTTGGAACCCAATCTGCTATTCTCCAGCCCCACCCCCAAAGCCAAAAGCTTTCCGACATCAGCAGAGTCATTTTTGTGAATAATTCAGATTAAGAATGGTAATGGTAGCCTAAAAGTTTGCAACTGTTTGTGCTTTGTAAGTTGTCCATAACAATTTTAATGTTTAGGAGACTTCTTCAGAGCCGTAAATTCAAGTAAATAAATTGTGGGTTGCAATTTCTCTAGGGTTGCAATTCTTGTCATCTTTAAAAAACTATCATGTTATTTTTGTCCTTAATGGACTAGATATTTTAATTAAGTTTTTTTTGGACCTATGTAAGTAATTGTTTAGCTCAAATTGGTAAATCGATATGCAAGAGCTACAGCTTTTAATCAATTAGTGAACTGTCATGTAAGAGAAGCTGAGCTTGTAACACACTTGCGTATAAAAGTTTTAATTATTGTTTTCCATAAGTTGCAGGATATTTTTCAATAGCGATACTAATAGTTTTGAATATATTTGCATCATCCCAACCTTCCCTACCCAACTTAGTATCAAAATTTGTTACACCTCACTGGTGTAGAATACTGGAAATCAAGGCTCACTATTCCCAGAGTTGTCACAAACGTTAAAGCTTTTGAAAAGTAAGCCAAGTTGCCTTATTTACCTGTCTTTTAGAATTAGTTTTACAGAAAGCATGGACCAGGTTTCTTTACAAGAATGAGTATTTATTACAAATAAATAGGCCCTGGCTACAGATAAACAATTATGGACTGTTAGTTATAACCTAATAGATAAAACTCTAACCACTCACCCCCTTATAAATTCACCATCTATGCACTCAAACAGGCAAGGCAAAACAAATCGCAGTGCTAAGTGAAGGGAAAGAGCAATTCAGTGGTGCCTGTCCACAGGGCTCACCGAGATGATCCTTCTATGGACAGTCTTATTCACACTCCCAAGCTGTTCAGCTATCTTGGAGCCAATTTCGTAGTTGTTGGTAGACAGAAGGGATTTAACTTCAATAACTTGTCACTCGTCCACAGACCAATCAGCTGCTTATTGTTAGACAAAGCTCCATTTGTACACACCCATTGGCTCCAGTTCATCTGCAAACTATGCTTCCCCTATTGCTTGAGCAAGCAGTTGTGTTAGAATGGATCAATTACTTGCTTTTAAAAGTGCATTAATCCTTCAACAAGCCTGGGTTTTTAAAACAGTTCTTTTCTCATTTTAGTCCAAATTAGATTCAAAAATTCAAAATTAGAAAATGTAAATAAGTCTTCATAAATGCTATATTTGCATTAGTTAGTCTCAATTGTTCACCCCTGATGTGCACATTTTACAAATCTGATACTGTAAGTTGATGCATGGGATCATCCAAGTGATATGGAATGTGTTGCAAAGAAAATACATGAAAGTTTAAAATGTGTCTTCACAGAGGGAAACGTGTATGGCAAATGATGAAGATCCTCCAGAAAAAAACAAATGAAGTATAAAGCTGCATTAAACTAATAGCTGAAATGTTTGTTAACTCATCTGTAGCAGGGGAGTTCAGTGTTCCTGAAAAAACTGATAGAAGAATGCAAGAAGGAACCTGAGTTGACGAAAATGCCCAAGACCAAATCTGACGTGAGAAAAGAGCGCAGCCACTGATGTGACCTTAAAAGTCATGCTTTGGAATTTAACCTTAAAATCATTGGAATGGTTACATTTTCACCGGAATTTAATGCATATTTTACACCTCAGTGGGCCAAATTGAACCCCAGGATCAACTATGATTTCAGACCAATGGGTAGTTTGTGTAACTATAGTATGAAATGAAGCAGTCTGGAGTTATGGCAGAAGCCCAAGATTATTCAGGGACTACCAAAAGACCCTGATGCAAACTGCTTTCCAGCAATTTATCATCAGGCTGTAGCAAAACCTCGAATACCCATTGAGTCACATTATCAGCATGGATAAAACTCCAATGAAGTTTAATAGCTGAAGTGCTAGACTGTGGAGTAGAAAGTTGGGAAATAGTTGAAGTGAAAACAACGGGACATGAGAAGGTGAGATTAATGGTGGTACTTGCCTGTACCAAAGCAAAAGCAAAATTAAAGCCTGTGGTAATTTTTGAATATAAAACCATGCTGAACATGAATTTAAATGAGATAGTAGGAACTGCCGATGCTGGAGAATCTGAGATAACAAGGTGTAGAGCTGGATGAGCACAGCAGGCCAAGCAGCATCAGAGGAGCAGGAAAGCTGACGTTTCGGGTCGAGACCATTCTTCAGAAATGGGGGAGTGGAAGGAAATTCTGAAATAAATAGGGAGAGAGGCAGAAGGAAGATGGATAAAGGAGAAGATGGGTGGAGAGGAGACAGACAGGTCAAAGAGGTGGGGTTGGAG
>JAHRHZ010000069.1:25196582-25328597 GCA_024137785.1 Ginglymostoma cirratum | reverse complement strand
TGGCCTGCTGTGTTCATCCAGCTCTACACCTTGTTATCTCATGAATTTAGATGACCTGCTTTCTTATGCAAAGGATACACCCTATTCATGAGGGAGGTGTTGAGATCTCATCTAACTTTAGTGCAAGAAATGCTGTGAAGAAATAACACGCACATCATATTTATGCCATAGGGTTGGGTCTAATGTTTGCAGTTCAACCTTTGGACATGTCTATCAACAAGATGTCCTAGAATCATGTTCACACAAATGGAATAGGTGAATAGTTGACAAAAAAAATCACAAAGACTGGAAACATACATGTTGTCATACTTGATTTTTTTAAAAACTGATTTCATTACCAAATCATAGGTTGCAATTAGTGCATCAACTGTCAATGTATAGCTCAAAAATGTGAAATATTCAATACAGTTGTTAGAGAGGAAGATGATTTGTTGTGGAGAGATGATTTTGAAAGTGAAACTGTTACATCTGATTGAAAGCGCTATCCTTATAATGATTCCTCAGTCAAAGTGGCACAGGAATTTAGAAACATAGGAGCAGGAGCAAACCCTTCAGCCCTTCAAACCTGCTCTGCTGTTCAATATGATCTTGACTAGCTCATCTAGCTCAGTACCCTGTTCCTGCTTTTGCCCATACCCTTTGATCCCTTTAAACCTAGGAACATATCCAGCCCCTTCTTGAAAACATTCAATGTTTTGATCTCAACTGCTTTCTGTAACAGAGAATTCCACAGGCTTGCCACTTTCTGCTTAAATAATTGTTTTTAAAAGTGTCTTTGTACAAATGATTTAAGATATTTGACATTACAGAAGAAATGGTAAAACGTTTAAATAACTGAGACAAAACTAAGCCATAAATGCTAGAAGAAGTTTGATATCTGTGAAAGGTTGTACAGCATCAATTTATTCTGTCTTTACCATTTCTTTTTAAAATAGTAGATAGAGTTATCAGGGAAATCAGGATAACAACAACATGCTATATTAATATCCAATTGTTTGGTTAGATACAGTAGATAATTGATTCAGTTTAACTTTCGCAGTTCACTTTTATTCAATTAGCCATAAATGGCTGAGCAAAGCAGATACCTATCCCATAAAATGCCTATTTATTCCATAATGAGTAAAATTTCACCTAAATGTTCACATCAATGTTTAGTGCCCTGCATTTCATAGACAATTTTATTATAAAATGAAGGTTAAATCTTTTGTATTTTCACTAAGTTTAAGCTTCATAAAGCCTGAAGCTACAGGAAACACTTGGTTTTCAAATAAATCACATTAGCTCCAATGCATTACTTCCGTTAACACTTGCTTTTAATTATATCCTTTTAACCTCACTTTGTTTTCATATCAGGCACTCCACAAACAGTAAAGTCAGAAACCACTCTTGGCCAAGTAGAAACAATATGCTTTAAATATGGAGTGGTTTAATGCTTATCAGTGTAATGATATTTCTGCTTTGATTGCAACCTGAGATTGAAGGGTCATAGATTTTTTTGTCCTATTCTGCTTTTTATTTCTCTCTCAACACGTGATACCACCAGTGAATAATTTCAGGTTGTGTTCTTGTGAAAAATGGGATTTTGGAGAGAGTTAACAAGGTGTGGAGCTGGATGAACACAGCAGGCCAAGCAGCATCATAGGAGCAGGAAAGCTTGACTTTTCGGGCCTAGACCCTTCATCAGAAAGAGATTTTGGAGAGAGTTGTTACTTTTAGACTCTGCAGCTTCTGATGTCCTACTTTTGTTATGTTTGTCAGCAAGTACTAAGGGATCATTTCATAAAATTAATGGCTCACGATCTGAAGTTTTATTTGGAGTTGAAGTTTACAGCCTATCCTAAATAGAAAATCAATTTGTCTTTAAAAAAAGTGGCATTGCAATCTGCATTATTATTTTGACATGATGATTAAAAAAAACCCTTTACCTATTCGGTCAGAATAAGCAGTAAATATTAGCAATGCTTTATGAACTTTCCAGCAAAATAATTGTTGGTAAAAGGCAATTAACATAATCGTTGGTAGGAGACAGTTGGTTAACTCAGTCCAATATTAAGGGAATGGCACGTGAAAGGAAGTGCTGTTTATCAGATGATCCCTGATTAATATTTCTCTCTCGGTTAACTTTACCAAATCAAAACTGGTCAGTTGTCACTCTTGCCACATCTTCCATTGTAACAAGGTAACAGTAAGGAAGGCATGCCATTTTAGGTTTGCTAACATAACGATTTAAAACACCCTTTTAATGCAGATAGGGTGTTGCAGGTTTTATTGGTGCATCAGAGCTACATTGGAATATTTATTATGGGATGTTTATAGTTTAACCATGTATTAAGAAACGTTTGTAGTATTTCACGACAGTGAAAGCTTATTCTGTTATATGTTTAAGTTGGGTAAATGAACCTCATCATAATGAGTGAAGTTTTTAAATGAAAGTTAAAACTGGTCCCCAGTTGGCCTGTTTAAGACCTTTTTTCTGGAAAAGATGGACATTTCCAGTTTTCATTTAAGCTATTTACGTGGAATAACTGAGCATCTATAGTCTTAATTTTAACAATATACATATTTGATCAATTAATCATCATTGTGCATCAGTCCTTTCAAAGTCTCTGAAGTAAACTTACTTTTGATTTATCTTTAACGTGCTGCATTGTCATATTGTCCATTTGTTCTTTAAATCCATCAAACGCATTTGAATTCTTTCTAAATGTAGTACTTTTATTCTTCTATAAGGTATTGTATACATATGCATTTGCGATTCAAAACAGTATTCACATACGTTATTTATTGAATGAAAGAGTGCGTTTATGTGAAGGCATCATTTTGTTTTGTTCTCTTCTTCAGAGGCTTGAATACTGCACATGTGTATAGTAGTGGCTTTTATTTAATACACTGCATACTTATGTGTGCAAAATATATTTCTTTTCCATTATAAGGTTCAGTAAGGCTGCAAGTGTGGAGTTGAACCTAAATTATACTTTGTAATGGATGTCTTGTATTGGATTTAGTTTATTTAATTCTTAGCAGCTTTCTAAAATATTTAGCATATGGCAAATACATACAATATAATAATAAGTCTAAAAGAATGACAGTGACCCACAGCATTATTAGACCTTGCCCCCAACATCCCCCTCCGCCCCCCACCATTGGTGAAATCAAACAAGTTTCCATTTTATGTTCTCACTCTGAATCTATTAGACAAATTGACTTCCTTTTCTCTCATGTCTATTTTCAACACCCTATAAGAAATTACTTTTCAAATCATTACAGTATCCATACAGGTTTCTAGGTACAATGATTATATCATTTCCAACTCGCTGTTAACATGTTCATTAAAATTACAGTCTTTCTAGTGCAGAAGTTGAAATAAATTCACTTTGTAAAATTTAAGGAGAATAACATTTCCATGTAGATGGTCTGTAGTATTTCCAGATTCTATCTAACTAACTGTAATAAACCTTCCCATTATGAATAACAGTGAAAGTTGTTGGCAGTGCTGGGCAACTTGCCATGACTTAAGTAATTAAATTTAAATGTGCACCCCAATGGAAGTAGAGTATTTTCCATCCTGTTTAATTTGTTTGCTCTAAAGTGGAACTTGTTAACTTCTGGAACAATTTGAATATCATTTTGTGCACTCTTATCATTTAATTTATTCAACTGACAACAAAGGATGACTATTGTCAAACTGCCCTCAAAGTAGTGTACTAAAACTGCACATAAGTTAGTTACCCACTACAGTGTGATTGATGGTGCTCTGCTCTGTTGTCTTGAGTGTAGAGATTTGTAATGATGCTTCTGTTCTTTCAATTTGTCACTTCTCGTTTTTTCCCTTCAGTACTGCATCATCATCCTGCAACTTGCTCTAAACACCCCCTCCTGCCCTGCCCTACCCCACCACACTTCAAGGCTTTATTTACATCCTTAGGTATGACCAAACAAGTTAGGTGACGAAATACATAACTTGCATTTACTTTTCTTGATTCGTTCATGGGATGTAGATGTTACTGGCTGGGTCAGCATTTATTGCCTACCCTAGTTGCCGTTGAGAAGGTAGTGACTGAGCTGCCGTCTTCAGCTGCTGTAGTTCATTTGCTGTAGATTGATCCACAATGCGCTAAGGGAGGGAGTTCCAGGATATTGACCAAACAATGCAGAAGGAACTGTAGTATATTTTGAAGTCAGGGCAGTGAGTGGGTTGGTAGGGAACTTGCAGGTGATAGGATTCCCACCTAACTGCTCCCATTGTCCTTCTAGTTCTTAGTGGTTATCAGTTTAGGAGGTGCTGATTTGGCGAATTTCTACAGTGCATCTTGTAGATAGTGCACACTGCTGGTACTGAGCTTCAGTGGTGGAGGAAGTGAATGTTTATCGATTGTAGTACCAGTCCGGTGGACTCTTAAATCCTGGATGGTGTCAAGCTTTTTGAATGTTGTTGGAGGTGGAACATGCAGGCAAGCAGGAGTACTCCATTACACTCCTGACTAGTGCCTTGTTGATAGTGGGCAGATTTTGACGAGCTGGGATGTGTTACTCACTGCAAGATTCCTCACCTCTGACCTGCCAAGCCTCGGTTCAAGTCCCATCTGCTGCAGAGGTGTGTTGTAACAGATTGAGTAAGCATATCTACATGCCAGGATTGCACCTAGACTGTAATTGATTAACTCAGTAGAGGTGCTGCTAATTCTGGGACACAACTTTTCAGCACTATAGCCAGAATGATATTGGAGTCCAGAATCTTTGCTGTATCTAGTTTGATCAGCCATTTCGTCATAGCATGTTGAGTGAATTGTTTTGGGATAAGTGATGCAGTGGGGACCTGAAAAGGAGATCAAGATGGGTTATTCAGTTGACAATTCCAGCAGAAGCTACTTGCAAATGTTTCAGCCTTGATTTTTGCACTGCTGTTGCAGCACAACACTATTCTCTTCAGTGGGTTATTTTAATGCAGGGTGTACCATGATAACAGATGATTATGATACATAATTAGTCATTTATGTGCATTATTTGGTTATTAGCCTGAGAGCTGTCTCTACGCTGTGAGCATTGCTGCTTCCAGCTGACAAGCGAATGAGTGTGAGTCAAAGTTAGAAAGAATTGAAAACCTACTGCATATATTTAAATGTTAACTTCTATTTTGTCTATCAATCAGATTTGAGACTTTTATAGAAGAAAAGAACCTGAGTAATCACTGTGCATCTGTAGAAATGATGTGTAAATTAGATTTATGTTCTTCTGCAATTGAGAATGAATGTGAAATGTAATGCCATGTTTTGGTGTTGCTCATATCTCGCACAGGACAAGTAGGAGAGGCTAAACCAAAAGCTCCCTGAGTCAGTATGAAAAGGTTAGCTCAATGTGTTAACAACTACAAGAGAGTATTGGAGCTGTCCTTGTGGTTTGTTGCAGTCACATTGCTACCTTTATATCCCAAACCAGCCACACTCAAATTTCAACCAAATTTCTCTGTTTTTGTCCATAGACTGGATTTTTAAGCAAGGTGAATAAACTGAATTATAGAAGATCAAATTTTTGTGTGTGTTGAAACATTCTTTGGAAATGCTGTACACTTAGAAAAATTGCTGTTTTTCTTGAAATAGTGTGTTCGTGTGTAATTCATCAGAGATAATGTTCTTCAGGAAAAACAAGGCAGAGATTGTGCCCTCAACTGTTGAAGCATCATCTCCTAGGTCCGAATATTTTTAATTTGTATTCAGAATTTTATCATCTTTGGGCAGTGGGAAGATTGCGTGGCAGCATAGCTGAGTAGTATTAAAATGATGCAATTCGGCACAGAGATCAGAGAGATTTAGGTTCAGGTATGGTAACAAAAGAATGTTGTTCTAAGATGAGGACCTATGTAGCATGTTGTTATAGTTGAATATTGGAGGTTTACCCTGAATCTGACTACCATAATGGGCCTTACTGAAATTACTGAAGTTAAAACATTAAAATATGACCAGAAGAAAGATAGAACTATCAAAACTACTCATAGAATCATCACAATCAAAGATAGTATTTGCAATACTTTAAAATTTCTTTGGTGGCTACAGTAGCTGCCTTATTCAAATGTTTTTCTTCAACATGTTAAGCACTGTTAAAAACACAAGACAATTACGGTTCTTGATCTTGCAAGTATTTTATTTTAATTATACCTCATTTTGTGATCGCTTGTAGCCCTATTGTCCTGATTATAGACTAAGCCTCTTCAATCATTTTCTTGTGTCCCTCACCAGCCCCCATTTCTCTACCACATTCCAGAAGTACTCAGCCTCCCCAGTGTACACCATTGTTCCCCTTCTGCACCTCATCTGTGCACTATGTCTTGGCAACTCCATGTGCCAAAACAGTAACAATTTATACATTAGTTTTACCACCTAGCCTTATCTCTTCACCTCGCATAATCCATCCTCTGCCTTTTATTGTTAGACGGCTTGTCTGATTGCAAGTCTTAGATAAGGCACAAGCTCACTAACTAAAATTTGGGAACATTGAAGCTGCTTTTGCCTGCCCCAAACTTTGTCTTTATCTCAGTTTGTTCCAGGCTGTTTGCAATTTCACACTTTTTTGAGCTGAATTTCTGACTCTATTTGCTCTCCCTCGTGATGACTGTATACTTTAAATTTGACACCCTCATCCATCTGTTACTGAAAACCTGACGTGTGCCACTTTTAACTCTAGAGGAGTCAAGTGTTCTAATACTTTACAGGCCTACCTCCCTTTCTTTAAAAACTGGCACAAAGAAAATCCAGTCGTGGATTTTGATGACCAACTGGATTTTTCAGCAGGGTAGATTTGAGTTGCACAGTGTGACAGTTTGGAATTCCTGGCGCAGTTGACTCTGAGGGAATTTCCCTGCATCTGGAGCACTGAATAAGCCTGTTAAAGTATTCCAAGGGTTCTGGCTCATTTCAATCATAGAATCCCTACAGTCTGGAAACAGGCCCTTTAGCCCAACAAGTCCACACCGAACCTCAGAGGATCCCACCCATACCCATCCCCCTATAACCCACCTAATCTACACCTCCCTGAACACTATGGGCAATTTAGCATGGCCAATAAACCCAACCTGCACATCTTTGGACTGTGGGAGAAAACCAGAGCACCCGGAGGAAACCCACGCAGACATGGGGAGAAACCTCCACACAGACAGTCGCCTGAGGCTGGAATTGAACCCAGGTCCCTGGCGCTGTGAGGCAGCAGTGCTAACCACTGTGCTGCCCATTTCAGTGTTAAGATTCCCCAGGAAATGTTTGAAGTTTACAAATTATTCTAACTCCTGCGTAACATTTAAACTAATCCCCAACTCACTACTGACACCTCACTGCCCTCAAACCGATGAGCTCGGGCCCCCACCCCCCCCTCAATCTGAGCCCTGGAACTGAACTCGACCCCTCCCTGACCACTGCTGTTGGATCTGACTTGGCCACAACAAATCTGGGCACTTACAACACTCTGAACCCCTTAGAATGGATTCAACACCCTGCCCAAATGTTCCCTAAATACTCATCCACTTACCTGACATGCTACCCACTCGCCCACCTGGCATCTATCCATCTGGCACCCCACCCTCTCACCCACCTGCCACACTACCTCCTTACTTATTATACACAATCAGTAACTGTCAAACTGGGCTTTGAGACTTTTAAACAATTCACCTCCTGAAATATGACAGTTTGTGCGATTAAAAAGGGGGCATGTCTTGGCCTCAACATTTCTCCTGCACCAACTGGAGTTTTCCCTGATTTCCTTCAATGGAAGCATTCCGGACATGCCAGACTGAATTCTGGCTGGGGGAAAAAAAACTCCACAGCAGATTGAGTAGTCTGAAAGCGAATTACTATCAGTCTAATCTGTTTCAATGGTAACTGTTACTGCAAACTGCATATTCTGTTTGTTCAAATCTTTTATGCAATGTTCGATTGCCCACTGCAATAAAGCACTTAGATAGGTTCAAACAGATACCCAGTCAGCTTGACTCAATAATAATTCTTTCTGTTTAACTGCTTTGGAAGCACATTTACTTTATTTCTGCTTCTTACTCTTTACCATAACGTTTAATTCTGCCAAAGGCCCTTAGCTTAACTCGGGACACTGGACTCCCAAAATTTTCTAAATTCCTATGTGATTTATGGATTTTTTTCTTTTGTTCATCAGATTTCAACTAAATTTATACAAAACACATTCTATTAGATTATCCCAAATGAACGCTTCTGCATTTGTTCCACTTTAAGGAATTTGTTATGAAAAGCAAGAAAATATAAATTAATTCTAAAGCAATAAAAATAGCCTGATGCTGAGTCTTTGCAAACAGATTTGATTTGTATTCAAAAAACATTGCAAATGTGAAAATGTACAGTATAGAATGTATTGAACTGCCTCATAATTCATGTATAAGTTTGTGCTGGTGAAGGCTTCTGGAATTTTTAAAAATTCTGAATCAAGGCAATAGTGCAGTGTCTGATTTGAGTGATGATAACTAAAGTGTGACAAGTTGGGGCAGATCTACATCATAAGAATGCACTCGCAAAAAGAGTGAGGTGACAGTGACAGCCCTTGATGCCAAGGCTGCATTGGACCAAGTATGGCATCAAGGAGACCTAGCAAAACTGCAATTAATGGCAATCAGGAAGCAAACTCTCTGCTGGTTAGAGTCATTCCTGGCACATATGAAGATAGTTGTCGTTATTGGAGATCCATCATTTCAGCTCCTGGATTTCTCTGCAGGAGTTCCTCAGGGCAGTGTCCTCAGCCCAACCACGTTTCATCAGTGACCTTGCTTCTAGCATAAGGTCAGAAGCAGATGTTTCGTAGTGATTGATTGCATAATGTTCAGCACCACTCAAGACTCTTTGGATACTGAAGCAGTCCATGTTCCGGACAATATCTAGGCTTGGCCTGACAAGGTGCAAGTAACACTCCCACCACACAAATGCCTGGGCTAATGACCATCTCCAACCATAGCCCCTTGATATTCAATGGTGTTACTTTCATGAATCCCCCACTATCAACATCCTGGGGGTTACTATTGACTAGAAGCTACAGTGGCTTCAAGAATACAGCTGCAAGGGTAGTTAGAGGCTGTGAATACTGTGACAAATAACTCACCTCTTGACTGCACAAAGCCTGTCCAACATCTGCAAAACACAAGTCAGGAGTGTGATGGAAAACTCCCCACTTGCATGGATAGATGTAGTTTCAACAACACTCAGGAAGCTTGATACCATCCAGGACAAAACTTTATTGGCACCACATCCACAATCATCCACCCCCACCACCACTGGTATTCAGTAGCAGCCGTGTGTACTACCCTACAAAATGCACTGCAGAAATTCACCAAAGCTTCTTGATGCTGCTTGGCCTGCTGTGTTCGTCCAGCTCCACACCCTGTTATGTCTCATTATCAAAGATTCTTAGTGCTCACTTTCCAAACCCACAACAAACTTCCAATAAAAGGACAAGAGCAGCAGATTAATGAGAAGACAATAACCTGCAAGTTCCCCTCCAAGCCACTCACCATTCTGACTATTGTTAGGTCAAAATCCTGGAATTTCCTTCCTAATGGCATTGTGGATCTACCTATAGCAAATGCACTGCAGTAGGCCAAGGAAACAGCTCACAACCACTTTCTCAAGGCCAAATAGGGAAGGATAATAAATACTGGCCCTGCCAGCAATAGCCACATCCCATGATTGAATTTTAGAAAAAGAGAAAATTGGTAAAAAGACTGCAGTTCTGAGGAAAGGTCACTGTATGGGTTCACCACACTGGTATGTTGATTAGTTTCAAATCAGTAATTTTTTTTATTCACAGTCAGATCCCCTAACCTTTCCCATTTATCCAAGTTGGGGGAAGCACCGATACATTAATATAACAATGCTATTGTTAGTGGGCTGACAATTAACTCCCACACATGACTTTCTTCCTTTGTTCTAGGACAGAGTAGAAATTAAGAAATGATGGATTATTCAAGAAAGGTACTGCAATTATTGTGAGTCGTTTTAATCTTTCTAACATTTCGATGAATCAAACTGACAAAGGAATGAGGCCTAGAGTGGACTGTGCTTAGTTTTTGGGCCCATATTTTTAGAAACAATTTAGTGAACAGATAAGACAGGATTAATTAATGATATCATCATAAAGAATCCTCCAGATAAGAATAATCATAACATAAAGACTGTCGCATTTGATTTATAGGTGAGAAACTTGCGTTTGAAACTAGTGTCCTAAACTTAATAAATTTAAGTGCAAATGTATGAAGACAGAGTCAGCTAAAGTAGCCCAGGAAAGTAGGTAGAAAGGTAGAAAAACAGTGGCAAACATTTAAGGATATGTTTAGTAATTCTCATTAAATATATAGTTCATTGGAAAACAAGTATTCCAAATGAAAGATGCATAATCTATGGCTAGCTAAAGACATTGAAGACTGTATCAACCAGGAGAAAATGCATGCCATACTGCAAAGGTCAGTGGGATGTTAGAAGATTGAGGAAATTTTAGAAACCAACAAAATATGTAAAAATGGAACGTAAATTAAAATCTCAAAGAAAACAAGCAAGAGATTGAATTAAAGACAGTATAAGCTTCTGCAAGTATGTAAGGCAGAAAGTAGCTGAAGTAAACATTAATCTCTTAGAGGAGGGGACTTGGAAAATGATCATAGAGAAAAATGTGAATGTGTCAGAGGCCTTGGAAACAAAATTTTACATCTCTATCTTCGTAAAGATTTACAGAAAATATTCCAAAAAATAGTAAATACTAATCATGGGCTAAAATGAAGGAGGAACACAAAGCAATCATTATCACTGGAGAAGAATCTTAAAAGAGGTGGTCACAGGGATAATGGATACATTAGTTGTCATCTTCCAAAATTTCCTAGATTCTGGAAAGGTCCCAGCAGATTCGAAAACTGCAAACGTAACACACCTATTCCAAATGGAGGGCGACAAACAGTTGAAAACTCAAATTGTTGAACAATGAGGAAAAAAAATGTGTGGCAGTTAATTTAGCACCTGTAGTTGCAAAAATGCTACAATCTGTTATTATGAAACAAGTTGCAGCTGCTACCATCATCGGAAAAGTTGATATTCAGCTTTTATCATCCAGTTGTCATGTCTGAGACCTTTCATGGAATAAAAATGGTTTTTGAAAGGACAGATGCAGACTCAAAATGGCTGCTTTGATCATCTAGCTAAAGTTTGTGACAATTCCAGGGGAACTAAATGTAACAACGAAAACACCTACATTACAATTATTATGTTATTTATCTAAAGACAGAAACCAGCTAATTGAGTCAGAGTCAAGAAATTCACATCTCTTCTTTAATTCACACTTGCATGATAAATTCACATCTTGAGAGTTGAAAGGTTAACTGTGGAGTATTCAGTTTGGAAGGATATGTAGCAGATTCAGGAATATATAAATGAACCCATATCGACAACTGCTATGAGCAGCGAAGCAGAGGGAAAATGAAATATGAACTGACAATAGCACAGACGCTGCAAGTGTTTTTCTTCCTGTCTCTCTACTCAGTGTCTCTCAACCTCAAAGTCAGTGCCTGATAGAAAAAAACAACTTGGGACAAGAACCATTCACTGAGAACTCAAAGATCAACTGATTTTTGTCCCTGTTGCAGAATATGAATCAACAATTAAACAAAATTCAAAACATAATATCTAAAAGACTTTAAGGACATTTTTAAAAACTGCATAATGTATTCTTCCTCCCTGTGTGAGACACTTCTTTTTAAACTGTATTTAACCTGTGTTTGTGTATGTGTTTGATGTCACCTTTTTCAAAATTTGTTTTCAGGGTAATAAAATTCTTCTTGCTTACTTTCAAGAAAATTTTGTAACTTAGTTCCTTCGTTTTGGCCTAGTTAATTATGGTTTTATTAAAGTGTTATTGCCGCATGCTAAGAATGAAATAAAATATATGTTGCGACCAACCAACAGGGTGTTAAAAAGAGAGAAGCAATTATCCAGAGTCTGCATGGTTTTATGAAAGGAAAATCATGATTGACAAATTGATTAGAATTCTTTTAAGGATCTAACGAGCAAGGGGATCAGTAGATGTAGTATATTTGGATTTCCAATGGCATTCAAAAAGGTACCTCATAAAAGGTTACTACTGAGGTTAAAAGCTTATGGAGTTGTGGTAACGTGTTACCATTGGTGGACTAACGAGTAGCATAACTTTTGGATAAATGGATAGTTTCAGTTTAATGTACTCTAACTTACGGAGTGCGAAGGGATCAATACTGGGACTGCACTATTTACAATCTGAAGAATCGGAATGTGTTATATCAAATTTTCTGATGATACTAATATAGGTATGAAATTCAGTTTTGAGGAGGGCATAAAGAGTTTAAGTAAGTAAATTTTAACACATGGAGTACATCATATAGGAAAATATGAGTTTGTCCATTTAGGCAAGAAGAATAACAAATCAGAACCTTTTTAAATGGAAAAAAAGAACTGCAGAATTTTGCAGTATAAGGTGATCTGTCTGCCCTCTTATATAATCAAAATAATTTAGCACGCAGGTAAAGCAAGTAACTCGGAAGGCAAGTGTAATGTTCTGTTTTTATTGCAAGGGAATGGGGTATAAAAGTTGGGAAGTCTTGCTGAACTGTAAAGAGCTTTGGAGAGACTGCACATAAAGTACTCCGTGCAATTTTAGTTTCCTTACCTAAGGAAGGAGTTACTTGCGTTGGATGTAATTGCAGAAATGCTCACTAATCTGATCTCTGAGATGATAGGGTTGTTTCATGAGAAAGGGTTGAGTAGGTTTAGCCTTTATTCACTAGAATTTAGAAGAGTAAAATGCTGTCTGAGTGAATGTATGAAATTCTGAGCAGGTTTGTGAGTATGGATGTTGAGAGCATATTTTGCCTGTTGGGAATCTAGAAATGGAGGGCACAGTTTCAGAATGAGAAAATTTCCATTTAAGACGAGATCAATGGAAATTAGCTCATTCAATATATTCAAACTGAGACAGATTTTTGATCGATGAGGATGTCAAAGTTCGTGGGGAGTAAGTAGGAAGTAGAGTTAAGATCACAATGAGATCAGCCTTCTCCTACCCCTATTTCTTATGTTTTTTTAACATGAATGTTACTGAATTATTACTGTGAAAGAAATAGAGTTTGAAAGGCATAATGTTGTTGTTCCCAGGACTCTTTGTAGTGGTTCTACTTGTCGATACTTGGTCGATGATAATGTTTGCCTTCAAAATTTTTGGGATATGCTGCATTCATAAGTTCATCGTTGGAACACAGTACATTCAGACCGACTGGGATTTTGATAGATTATTTGACAAATTCTAAATTGGCTATTGTATATCTGATTCCAGTTTTCTTTGTTGCGGTTCACTTACATTGACATCCAACTGAAGCTTCAAACTGAAGAGAAGTTGCGTAATACAGTCTAAGTAACACATAAAGATTGTCTCAATGATTAATATCAAATATTGAATCTGTGAAACAACCTAAATATTCCATGAAGCTGTTTGAGTTGAGAACTTATTACCTAAATTAGTTTTATTTGGTACTGGCAAATTAATGCTAACAATCCAATTTAAATATGCTGGAACACTGGGTTTCAATAGGTTTCTGTAATAACAAAGATGTACATGTCTCAGCATGGTGGCAAATAGGTTATAATCTTTCCTTTTGGAAATGAAGTAGAAGATTGTTCACTTTAATATACTACCAGTATTGCAGAGCAACTGAGAATGGTATAAAATGGACCATACCTTTATTTTGTAAAAGAATTACTTTTTTGGTACTTAGCAACATCATTAATTCAGTGTCTGTGCTTTGTGAATACACTATGAACTATTACACCATGATGGTATCTGTGAGTAAAGCTTATACTTTTTAGAGGCAGATCTGAACTGAAATGGAAAACCGAAAAGGAAAACTCAGAAAGAAAAGTAATCCTCTCAGTTTCTAAGGAAACTGAGAATTGGAAACCAAAACTTTTGCTAGAAACTATATTAAAAGAAAAAGGACCATCAAAGTTCTGTAGTGATTAATGCAGCAGTTGATTAATACAGCAGTTGATGAGTCCAAGCTGAAAAGAGAAGAGTCGAGGTGGAAAAAGAACGTCCACACAGGTATCAAAGAGTCATAGAGTTAAATAGCACGGAAACAGACCCTTCAGTCCAACTTGTCAATGCTAACCAGATATCCTAAATTGATTCAGTCCCCTTTGCCAACATTTAGCCCATATCCCTCAAAATCCATTCTATTCTTGTAACCATTCAGATGCCTTTTAAATGACATAATTGTACTTGGCTGCACCAAAGTTGCCCTCAGGCCCAACCTTACTTTAAATGATGAGGTGCTGAAACATTGCTCGAACAATGTGGTGGATTATTATGGATGAATTCAGATCAGGGAACACGTTGCAGGGACCGTGATCGAGGAAGTTTATAAATGGTTGATTATGAAGCAAAAGTTCCACATTCCATATCATCTGCAGAGTTCAGGCATGGTTGAATGAATGAATTAACCCTTAACAAAGTTTTAGCTAAAGCCATTCAGGTTGCGGAAAGGATGGGCAGATCTAATATCAGTATCCTGATGGCACTCATAGAAACATAGGAATTAAGAGTGGGAGTAGGCAATTCAGCCCTTCCAGCCCATTCCACCATTTAATATGATCATGGCTGATCTTAGCCTGGTCTCAGGGAGATAGTAAGAACTGCATATGCTGGAGTCGGAGTCAATACAGTGTGGAGTGGAGGAACACAGCAGGTGTGGCAGCATCAGAGGAACAGGAAAGTTGACATTTCTTGTTTACACCCTTCATCACGACACAGGACACATCAAGACTTTCCTGCTGCTCTGAAGCTGCCTGACTTGCTGTGTTCTTCCAGCTCCACATTGTATTTATCCTGATGTCAGCTCCACTTTCCTGCCTGCCCCCACAGCCCTCCACCCTGCTTTTCATCAGAAATATACTTGTTCCTTGAATCTGTTGATTGATTTTGCCTCCACTGCACTCTGGGGCAGTGAGGTTCACAGATTCACAACCCCCTGAGAGTAGTAGTTTGACCTCATCTCAGTTTTGAACCTACCTCCTCTCACTCTGTGTCTATGCCCTCAGAGCAACGTCAAAAAGAATGAATGGATAAGACTTCAAATCAGTTAATGACAAAAAGGGCTATGAGATTGCCAGGTGACATTGTAACAGAGTGAGGACATAGGATCTGTGAGAGACAGAATGAAACATTTAGCAAGAGAATTGTGCAAACAGTTGCATGGGCCAAGACAAGCGATCAGAGACCGGCAGATAATACGTAACATGGAGGGAGAAGGAGTTGGTGAGAAGGTGATGGTTAAAATAGCACCTGACAAGCCCGGATTCACTTCAAAATAGCTCAAACTGTTTGAGATTATTATGACCAGGTGCACGTACCCGATTGGATATGAGAGGTAGAAGGCACACAAAGCCCTCGTCACAACTGAAACACTATACAATTGATTCTGAGCTACGGGACTAAGGCCAATTGACCAGTGACAACTGGAGCAGCATTTTATTCAATTTGCAGAATGCTGGCTGTCATTTTAACTCTTGAGCGAGACTGTTGATCCGAGCTGTGGAACCGGTGATCGGAAGCGCAACGTGGGAGGAGCACCCGTATATCTCAAAGGCGGAACCCTGTCCACTCCATGAAATGTACATGACAGTAGAAGAACAGATTGGGAAAAAGAATTTGAATTTAGTTGTGAATAGGAAAGACGTGTTTACATGGCATGGATGACAGCTTCTGCCAGGTTGAAAATTCACGACTTTCGAATGTGGAAGAGGACTTTTGAAGCCCGTACGATTACCCCATACTTGTCCATCAATGGGATAAACAGTGATGATGGATGGATAGGGGAAATCCACTCCCAGGAAATAAGTATCACGGACAAGCCCTTACCTAACAGTTAAAGTTTCAATCGTAGTGCCAACCGACCTGCCTTGATTGAGCATGAGTGTTGGGTGATGAACAGTCAGAACAGTTGTAGAAGGTATTTATGAAACTTGAAGAAATTGCAATCCGCCCTGAGTTGAGGAGGTTTGATGAATATGTGCCATTTTTGTTAAAGAATGTACCCATGGAACGCTGGTTGATTGGTGTTATCAGCGGGAGATTATGCTACAACCTGAAAGGAGATTTCTGTAAGAAAAACAGAGTTTGAATGTTACTGTGACAGATTGATGACCTATAAACAGGGAGTACTACGGAGCTAATTCGTAAGATCTGTCTTTGTTGTATCTACAATGTAATGTGTCAGTGGTAATGTATAAACTGTTCACAAATGTGCTTGCTAATTCAGGTTTAACTTACGTTGAATATCAGTTTTTGAGCATGGCAGATTACTTTAGACTATATTTGGTGGGGTTTTCTGTTTGACTTTTGCAGAGTAACAATTATAGAATCCCTACAATGTGTAAACAGGCCATTCGGCCCAATTAGTCCGCAGCAACTCTCCGGAGAGTATGCCACCCAGACTGCACCGCCCCGCCCCACCACCACCATCCTTATAACCCTGCATTTCCCACAGCCATTCCACCTAACCCGCACATGTTTGGACTGTGGGAGAAAACCGGAGCACCCAGAGGAGACCCACGTAGACACGGGAAGAATGTGCAAACTCCACACAGACAGTCACCCCAGGGTGGAATCGCACCCTGGTCCCTGGCGCTGCAAGGTAGGAGCGCCATTCTTTTGTTTTAAGCCATGCAGCCATGTGGGTTCATTTTTCCAGTACGTAACTGGGATTGTCGATTTCTCCTTCTCAAAGTAAGTTACTGGTCTTGACTGAGATCATTACACAATGGATTTTGAATTTTTGCTGCAACTAAATTATTTGGTGAGGATCTTCCCAGCCACAGAATGGTGGGAGCAATGTCAAGCAAATTGGGAGAATCACGTGAGATTGGAAGTAAGAGGAAACCTGCCATCCAGAGCAAAAAGTTTCATTTCTTAAATCAAGTGTTCACAAGCAGGACAAGATTCTCGTGAATGAGCGGCAGAAGGTCTGTTTTCATGCATTGGCATCCTCATTATTATATTGTACCACCTTGTGGATAAGCAATTTGTCATCCTTCCACTCAATACATTGAATCCAGATGATGACAGCCCCTCACCTGAATTTCAGAGCAGTTACCTAGCAGCTCCAGCTCTCCATCTTTGTAACAAGGTATCAAAGTTCTGTGGATAGCGACCATATGTAAGACTGGTTCATCAGGACTCAGTCAGCAAACTGGGGTTGTGCAACAGTCAGTTTTCTCTGCATTCATTTAAGATTTTTGTTCAGCTTTGCTTTCAGATAGCAGCCCATTGTGTTCAGCATGGCTTTATCAGGCTTTGCTTAGGAGTATTGATAAAAGATGTGAATTATAATGTTACTTCCTAATGATCATAATTTATGTTACTTAAAATTTCTCATTTCCTAGAATTAATACTTATCCTACATTGGTGGAGTTTGACATGTCATTGGCCATATTTGTGAAAATAGGTCTTCTGCTAATCAATAGCTCAGCAACATTTGGGGTGGATTCATGGAGAATCTAACTGTTGATGGTGTAGTTTATCACAGGGATGAAGGAGGGTGGTAAAGATGAAGAAAGATGACAGCGTAGCTATTGAGCAGCAATTTAAAATGCAACAGCGTTCGTGACTATCCATTTTCAGTGCATCGGTGTTGGTTTCATTTTGAATTTGTGACTGCCTGGGGGTTTTTGTCTTTTTTGCATAGACAGAATCACAGGTGAAACTTCAATATTCCCAAAAAAGTGATATGCACGTTGAAAGAAATATATTATTGCCTTCAGTGGCTTTGCAACAAAGGTTCACCAGACTTACGCTAGGATAGCAAGACTTTCCTATGAAGAGAGGTTCAGCAAATTGCATCTGTATTCTCAAGTTTCGAAAAATGAGAGATAATCTAATATAAATGTACAAGTACTTCACGGGATAGACAGAGTAAAGGTATATAAGATGGTTCCCCTGGTGGATGAGTTCACAATAGTGGAACAATTTAAAAATTGGGGTTTTCAATTTAGGACCAAGGTGAGGCAAAATCTTTTTACTCAAGTGTTGTGGATCTTTGGAATTCTCTACCCAAAGGACTATGGAAGCTCAGCCTTTGAATATATTTAAAATAGAGGTTGATGGATTCCTAATTACCAACAGGATAAAGGCTTATAGGGCTAGTAGTTGGCACTTAAGTATTCAATCAGCTGAGTGTAATAAATGGCACATAAAACTATTCATTTAATTATTTTATAGTAAAATAAATGACGAATCGAAACTCTGCTTAAAGAATGCTGCTTCCTGATTAAATCTTGTCTGCTGAATAGCAATACTTGAAATTTCACAAATAGAGAAGAGCAAGTACCCTTTAATGTCAAATTGTTGCCTTCATCAAAATTATTGATTGTTTTTAAAGACTGGAAATGGGTAGATTAAAGAGAATCTTTCATGTATGTTATTCATCTTGGTGCCTTGACTAGTTAAAGAGATACAGTTGATCTATTGGCACAGAATGAAAGATCCAGATTTGTGTAATTACTGCAATAGTTTCTACAGATGTACATTGTCATAAAACTAGAAATTCTTAAGAGTTTGTCAGATGGGTATTATGAACATCATATATTAAAATATGGTGATTGGCCTGTAAGATGTTTAAAAATCCTGCATGCTCTGTTTGTGTGGTGTATAATTGTTTTGCAGAAAGAATAAGATAAAGGTCCAGAAAAGGCCCTCCAGCTTAATTTAATGGGGAAATGTTGTATTCTACCTTTCGTGGCTGAAAATCCTACTATATTTCGAATATCTCTAGTGCATACAACTCTACTGCCATGCTTGTAAGCTTATTTTAGATGTGTTTCTCTTGGATTGATATTTCTCTTGTGATGCCTTAAATCTATCAGTCATTTACAGTTGAGAATGCTACTTCAACAAACATGATTTACTTTTAAGGAGTAATTTGCGTGTATCCAATTGAAGCCTTTAAACATTCAACAAGCTCAATAACATTTACCACTTGTTTGCGCTGCTGAATCTGCAGTAAACACATTTTCAAAGTTTTTTTTCACAAAGTTCTTTTTTTTCATATTTATAAATAAACAATTCTTCATGTTCTTCCTACAGTAGTTCTATGATTAATAATATGTTTCCTTCTTAACAACAGGGTCTACATGTCAAGAGCGCTTGATTGGTTGTAAGTGCTTTGAGATATCTTGACATTTTGAAAGGTGCTAAGTAAATGCAAATCTGTCTTTTTTGATATTGAACGCCTGTTTTGTAGCATGGCAACAAGACGTAAATGCCATGTAGTCTTACCAGTACATTGGACATCTTAACTGAGCAGAGTTTCAATGGACTTGGTTAAATGATTATAATTCCTTCATCACTGCATGTTTCGACAGCATTACTGCCATTCTTACTAGGCCCTCTTCTGTGTCACCTTTTGCAATGTTTGACTCTGGCAACATATATTACATACAAATGTGTCATGCAGAATCTTGTCAAACAAAAACTTCTAGAGATCTAAATGAACTATAAAAGGAGCAATTCCACTGTCTACTTCGTTCATAATATAGTCAGCACAGATGCCTGCAGGAATCCCTGTAGGGTGGCATGGTGGCTCGGTGGCTCGGTGGTTAGCACTGCTGCCTCACAGCGCCAGGGACCCAGGTTCACTTCCACCCTTGGGCAACTGTCTGTGTGGAGTTTGCACATTCTCCCCGTGTCTGTGTGGGTTTCCTCCACGTACTCTGGTTTCCTCCCACAGTCCAAAGATGTGCAGGTTAGGTGGATTGGCTAAGCTAAATTGTCCGTAATGTTCAGGGGTCTGTAGATTAGGTGGGTTACAGGGGGAGGGGTGGGATGCTCCAAGGGTCGGTGTGGACTTGTTGGGCCAAAGGGCCTGTTTCCACACTGTAGGGATTCTATGAATCCACTCCTCACATCTTGACAGTGCCAACCAGAAATAGACCCGTTTATGCATACTGTCTGATTTCTGCCAGCCAACCAATCTTCTATCCATGCTAATGTGTTATCCCTTACTCCAAACATCCTGCTTTATGCAGTAACCTTTTTATGTGGCACTTTGTCAAATGCCTTCTCAAAATCCATGTAAGCTTGTTTTGAGTTTCTCTCCAACTGAATCAAATAAAACAAGCATCTCTCTAAACAGTCACTGTTCAAAAGAACTCAGTAGGGTCGACAGAAAAGTAAGCAGTGATATAATTAGTTATGTGATGTAGAGAAAGCCTTATTTTAAAATATCTCCAGTGTTGATGTGCACTTTCATTGACCTATTTTAAAGAAATCACAGCAGGAATTTTCTCAAACTTGAAATAAATCCATTTTCCACAATCTTTCAAAAACAAAGTTCTCAGTAATATTAGATACAAAGAATCTTCATAACACACTTCCAAGGTACTTAATTGGTGGTAAAGCATTCAGAGATATCCTAAGTTTGGGAAAGCTGCAATTGACAACATTTCAGCTGGAAAAGCTGCAGACACCTTGTTCCCTTTTATCATCAATAACCAAAGTTGTGAGCAAACAAATCAGATATTATTAAAACAAAATAAAAGTGGCAAGATTAAAGTCCTGATTTTTCTTCTGGTGGAAAACATTTTGGTAAATTGGCAGTCAGACTTCAATGCTTTGAACATTTTTAGGGTTTTCCTTCTTCCACACCTATCTCTAACAAAGTCAGTCATTGTATCATCAAGAAGAAGAGTAACCTTTGTCATTCATTGACCACTGCACGTGGAATAGCAGTCAAACATTTCCCAAATGCCTGTAAACGTGTCCAGTACATCTACATTTTGCCTTTGAAGACAGCCTTTACCTTTTTCAATGCTTCTTTTTTTGAATGGTCCTCTACGACTTTGAAATTCCCTTATTTTTGAGCTATGGTCAGTGAATTCAATGGATTTTTTGTGATATGCAAAGTTCAACTTACAGCATCTAAAGATCCTCTTTTAAGCCTCTGTTCTGGTTCTTTCTAAGTCACATTCTAGCCTACAATGTAACCTGGGTCAACCAATCCACCACTTAACCCAGAATTTTGATACTGTTGAAGCCAGAGAGAATCCTATTTGGAATGTTTAATCAATCAATTGAAATAATTATTCGTGTGGCTTCACTGGTTCCTGTTTAGACTGCTGCTTGGCTCACAAGCAGTTGAAATACATGGGCATAAATTGTGATTCGATGTACTTTATTCTCAGGTTGCCAGCCGTCAAGCTATGAAATTATTTGGTTCTAAACCATGAATCAAACTACATGGTAAGGACTCTGGGGTGCAGACAGTGTCTCCTGATACATTTTGGTGCAAGGGACATGAAGAGGCAGTGGACAATTAAAGTTCCTGTTCTAAGAGGAGTGCAGGAGCAGAGAGCCTGGATGTATATAAGTGTGAAAAGTAACAGGACAGGTAGAAGGGTCCCGAAATGTCAACTTTCTTGCTCCTCTGATGCTGCCTGTCCTGCTGTGTTCCTCCAGCTGCACACTGTGTTATCTCTGACTCCGGCATCTGCAGTTCTTACTATCTCTGGACAGGTAGACTGCTTGGCCATACAGCTGCTCTGAGGTTCCTTGGAGATTCCATGCATGCCAATTGATGTGAGTGGCATGGGGACATATTGTCCTTTGATTTGAGAAGTTGCTACTGCCTATGAACCTCAGAGATCCATCCACCAAAAAGAAAATTGAAGGCATATCGCTCTGCGTCCCTCATGGCCTCTTCTACATGCATTCGTTCCCAGGTGTAGGGGGACATTTGGATTGTAGATAGTCAATATGTTTCAATCCAGGACATCTAACATTTGGTGGGAGAATCAGACATTTTGCTCTTGATGTTGAGAAACTCCTCACTGGCTAATTGATTTGATTTTCCCATGTCGCTCACCAGTGTCCATGTCATTCAGTGGCTGGGAAAGTTGTGTCCATGGTTTCAAGCAGTTTCCTCACCACTGCCATTGAAATACCAGGACTGTAATTGCTTGTCTTAATTTTACAACATTTTTTGAACAGGGGTGTAATATTTGCAATTCTCCAGTCCTGTGGCACCACCTCGGGTCCAGGAAAGATTGAAAGATTACTGCCAGTGCCTCTGCAATTCCCAGTCTTATCAACTTTAAATACTGACACTTTATCTAACGCTTCCTCCTTCAATTTTAAATGCTTCTAGTTACTGAGTTTCCTCCTCCATCATTATTGTGCCTGCAGCATCTGTCTCACATGTAAAGACAAATGCAAAGTATTCCTTTAACACCTTAGCCATACATCTTGCTTTTTGGTCCTTTATTGGCCCTACTCCTCTCTTTACCTTCCTTTTACTGTAGATTCGTCAAAGATACATTAAAAGCGATTCCCTCTCCTTTAATCTCCACCATCAAACGCAGTGTTATTATTTAAATACCAACGCCATCAAGGTCTTTTTTAAATCGTATTTACATGAACACGTGACCTTGCATGTATTAACTGTGACACTGTTCGTCGCACTCTTGCTGCTGAATCAGAAAATGTTGGGTTCCAAGTCCCATTTCTGGACACAAGCACTAAGATATGGATTTATTCTAGTGTGAGATGAACCTGTCAACTCTCCCATGTGGTTGTGAAAGATCCCACGCAACTATTTTGCTTAAGAGCAGAAGAAGTAGCCCCAATATCCCAGGCAATGTTTATTTTTCAATCAACATCATAACAATAGATTATCTGCTTATTATCTCATTAATGGTTATGGGAACTTGCTGTGTGGAGATTAGCTGCTGCATTTCCTAAAGTACATACGCTTCTAAAATACTTGATTGGCTGTAAAGCAATTTAGGATATTTTGTGATTGTGAAAAGCAAACGTAAATGAAAAACATTCTTGTCTGTCTAATCACATTACATATGCAGTTTAAGCATATGGACTTTAAGAGTTCAAGGATAGTTCAAAGAGCCCATCATCAGTGTCACAGGATAACTAGTGGTGGCTGATAAGGGCTATGTCATCAATGTATTCCCCAATCCCAATAACAATTTTTGTTTGAAATTGACAATCACTAAAACTTTACATATTGCCTAAAGAAATCTACATAAATCTGAGATTAACTCTCAGGTCTCATTAGCTGACCCTCCAGTCTGTCAGCACCCAGAATGATGGATGATATTTTTCCTGATTGAACGACAGTCACACATATAAGTGATCTCATTTTTAGCTCTTAGCATATTTATCAGCAGTGGCAAGTTTGTTGTTTGAAAAATTCTGTGTAAATACATTGAGCTTTAATTACTGAAAGGTGAGTGTACTGTCGGACAATGATTTTCCCAGCTAACACAGTGTGGAGCTGGAGGAGCACAGCAGGCCAGGCCAAGCTGCTACTTTTATCTGTAATTCACAGCAATGTTGATCCAAGTCGCAATTGGATTGACAATCCTGTCAGTTGTATGCTGACTTAAGAACTGGTCAATTCTTCAGAAGTTTCTTGGAGGCCTGCTGCTTTGAGTTCAAAATTTGCTTCTTTTTCTGGTCTTTGCACGTTTTTGTTTGCTGCTGTTGGCAAGAGTACCGTTTAGTATTAATTTGACTGCATGACCGTGCAGGTTTCATAGTGCAATTTAAAGGTAGGACAAGCTGTTCACTACTTCAATTATCTTTAGATTGTAAAGGGAAGACAATAAAAGCAAAAAGAAAATTCCTGCCTTATGTGATGCTGGAAAGTGGTCAAGAGTAACACACAAGTACAATGCACTGTTAGATTTTGACTCACCTGTACTGACTTTTGAAACAAGAGGAATAATAAAGGAAATCCTACAGAGATTGAAAATCTCAAATAAGGCCAAGGGCAGTTTATGCACAGCAAATTAAACCATTATAGGCTGGGGAGCACAAAATGGGATTGATTTAATTTCAAATATTCAGTAACCTATTGGTTACTACTGAATTGGAACTTGCATGTGAAGTCATTCATCTTGCTAAATCACACCATAGTAGATAGCCTTGCAATAATTAAGTGGCTAAAAAAGCTGGTATATGCAAGCCATGAAACCTTGTATGTCTGTATGCGGTAAACTACTTAAGAAATCATCTGTTGTAATGATTGATTACTACAAATGAAAATAATGTGGTGGTACTGTGTTGCTTCTTGTCCTGGATGAGAGATAAATACTTGTATTTGAGAACTTTCACACCTCTGATTTCAGCTTTGGTGCCATGCAGAGACACCAAGTGAATTGTACACGAAGGAAGGTTGCTCTCCTGCAACTTCAAGCAACCAACTTTTCTCTGTCATTTAAGGAAGAAGAGAAGGTCATTCTCTCAGTTATTTGGCCATAGTATGAACCAAAGAAAATGAAAGTATCAATTTAGAAAGAGATTCTCAGCTACAGAAGTGTACATCTGTCTATCCTGGGAATGTGCATGCTTTCTTTCTTTAATTCATTCGTGGGATCTGAACGTTGCTGGCTGTTCATCGTTCATTGCCTATCCCTAGTTGCTCTTGAGAAGGTGGTGGTGAGTCTGTGAGTCATCTAATCACTATATGAAGAAGTCTGCAAAGAGTGTGCAATCTATGTTTCAGAAATTGCATTGAAAACTCAAGTGCAGTGTTCTCTGGGAGCTAAATTTTTCCAACAGTTTTCGGATTATCTCATAAAGGTCAAAATCCATAATTGTTTCTTCACATTCAAAAAATCTTCATGAGCATCAAAATGACACTTCTTTAAAGCAGCTTCCTCATTGTCCTCTATTTGTGAAATAAATTCCAGACTTTTCATTGCCATGTAATGCTGGATACAACGGCCTTGTTGCAATTTTCTTTTAACACAACGATACAGATAACACAACAGATACAAATATAAATCTGTCCAAATGCAATGTTAGACATTGTCACGGATACATTAATCTGAAACCTTTCACCTTCAGTGACAATTTTTTTCTGTATATACACAAATTGGCCTGCTGCACACATTTTGGTAATGAGTTTCCATTGAAGGAGGCTCACAGATGCCCTTTCACCTCAGAATCATTGCCTTGATTTCAAGACATCTAGCCAGTGGTGTTCCACATTTCCTGAAGAGCAGTCTATTTTTTGGTAGGGTGTTTGTCAGCACTGCATTGTTGTTTGTTACTCCGTTGCTACAAAGTATCTCCTGCAACATAAATGGGCCAGATATCACAGGGAGAATCTTTTTTTAAAAATGTGTAATTAGTAGAAAAATCTCTTCATACAAAAAGAATAAAAGCTTAAGATCTGTGCCATGCAACTCTGCAAATTAGTGAGTAGTATTAATGGGCGGGTGAAGAGTGAGGTACAGCATAAAGTAGAATGAATGTGCAAATTTCCTTTCCTTTGCTGCGAAAGTTATGCATTCTTTGGTTATCCTGTCATCTTTTGATGCAACAGATACTTGCCGACCTCATGTACATTACCTTTATATCTGTTGTGCATTTGTGGCAGTGAGAACACCGCAGAGAACGTAGGTCATACCTTTAGCTTGAATTTTTTTTTAGTCATTCATGGGATGAGGGAAGCATTGACTTACAATCTGTGATTGTACACAAGCACTTTCCAACAGGGATCACTAGATGATCATTTTGATTTCACTTGCTTTTCCTTTTATATTTAGTTGATTCTGTTGTTGCTCGTGTTGTTAACTGTTCATGTGCCAGTTCTATTTTGTGTTTTTGACTACCATATGATTGCCTGTGTGCCAATATGTCAAACTTGTATTTCCAGAGAACAGTGGATTATATGGTTACACCAGGATAGATATGTACAAAGAATTTCACTGGTTATGCATGTTAGAATGAACAACACAATTCAGAGGTACTTAAAAATCGCCTAGCTTGCAAGGAAGTCATGGAAAGTTACCTTTCAAGTTTTTTAAAATTATTCAGTTGTGGGTTGTAGACATCGCTGGTTGGCCAGCATTTTTATTGCCCGCCCCAAGTTGCCCTTGAGAAGGTGATGGTGAGCTGCCTATTTGAACTGCTGCAGTCCACATGCTGTAGTTTGATCCACAATGCCCTTTCCCTTGCCACGATCCAGTTTCTGAATAGATGTTTGTTTTAACTGAATAGATGACATTCTGCTCGTGTGAATTTTGCATCCAAACAACTGAAGCTTCCCTATGTTGGCCTTCTCAGATTTTCTATTCCTGTAGCCTCTTTCCTGCACTTGTTCCATTCTATCACAGTGCTCTGCTCTGTCCTCACCTAGCAACTTCTGTAATTAAAATTGATAACCATAAATTAAGAAAAGTAAGCTGCATAATGAGGTAAACAGCACACAATTAGATGAGAAAACCCAGTAGAACTCATGGAGAGAAATCCCCCATGAAACTCTCCAAAATTGATACTTCGTTGATTTTTGGTAAAATACAGCCCAATGAGTTGGATTTGCATGTTTGGATTTTGGTTTCAATCTAAATGAGATGTTCCTCTCTTAATACTGTCTGGATTCTATGTGAAAAGTTTTTGCACCTTCAATTCATGTTCAAATGGAGAACAATCCATGGATCCAAAGGACAAAGGTCTCCATACTGGCATGAGAACAAAAAAAAAGTGCTCTATTGTCAAAGTACTGACATTCTCATCATGGAATGACCATAAAGGTTCACTGAGAAAAGACTCTACTGTTGGTGCTTACCTTATTAAGTTGAAACACTAAACTGGATACCCTGACCTATTGCCACAGGAACATTCACTCCATGTTCTTTTCGAATGGACAAACTGAATTATCCCAAATTGAGACAGAACAGAAATTGTACTGAAATTAATTATTTAATTATTACGTTAGGCTGCATTTTCCTAGTCCGTGAATGACATTTGCAATGACAAGTCAATTAGGAATTTGTGGTGAGATCGAAAAAATGAGATACTTTACGTTGAGAAAAAGATTTCCCTAGGTTTTAACAGCAAATCAGAATCCAACTGGGTTTCCCATATGATATTCTTAAATTGAATTGCATTGAATTTACAGCACATAAACAGTCCATTCAGTCCACTGGTCCTGAATTTTGGTTAAGAGAAAAAGGCATCTAATGAAAAACATTGGAGGTTGAAACTCACGTTTTTTGGCTAAGTCTGAGGTGCTTCGAGTTTTCTGGCAGTTTTTTTTTGGCATGAGGCCAAACAAGTTCTCTCAACTCAGTGGGCTGAATTTTACCACAAATCAACCAAGTGTCAATTTTGGAGTGTTTCGTGGAGGATTCCTCTGAATGAGTTCTACCGGGTTTTCTCATCCAATTCTGTGCTGCTTACCTCCATTATGGAAGCACTACACCTCTCTGCAGTGCTTTTGTGCTATTTTGCACTCACCAGGAGTGGAAGTACTTGCCAATGCTAGGGTTTCCATTGCCAGTGCCATATTTAAAACGCAGCTGTGCAGCAGGTCAATTGTTGCCAGCCATGAATAGTCTTTCACAATGCATACAGTAAGAGGGAAACAGAAAAGCAAAGGCTCACAGAGGTGGCGAAGGTGACATTTCATTGTAGATAGAAACTCACATTCAAAAATATATTGCTACTTTACATCATCATCTGTCTGATTGTCTGACATTGCAACCGCAGAATCTTCTCTGAGCGAATACAGCCATTTGCTGAGCACTCAGCAAGGCATAACATCTTGCCATTGTTCAGGATTGACCGTGAATCACCACCTGACTGACTGAAGAATGATCATATCTCTGTCTGATTTCTGTTTAGTTCCTGACTGACTAATCGCCTACCTGGTTGTATTAGATCTGCAGGACTGACCGTGACTCACCTCCTGGACTGCAATGACATGGAACCTTCACCCTATGCTGAATACTGGGGACATCTGCTTTGTTTTGCAATACAATCACTTTCCTATCCACACAGCTTTCTTTGGATTTTCAGTTCATGCAGCACCATGTCTCATGGTCCTCGTCTCATGCCAGTTGACTCCTGGCATGCTGTTTCACCTGATCTTGCCTCCCACATTCACTGGCATATCTCTGTGAGAATAGCAATTTGCAGCTGGGACTACTGGGTGACTTTGCCTTCATTGTTTGAAAGGTGAAGAAGACGTTCCATGTGTGATAAATATCGTGAGAAATGTGAAGTAATAGATGTCAGGGCCTGAGGATGTTCATGTGAAGGAAGACTGTTAGGGTTATTACTTACTTTTGTAGTACTAGGCCAGCCTATGCAGTCATAATGCATGTTAGGGAGTTGAAGGTTAACTGGAGAATATTGTGCAGTTAATCATGGGGATGTTGCCTTAAGAGAGTGAAGGGTTCACTGGTGCCATGGTGAGCAAGAATGAAAGGGAGTGATATGTGTTGTCTTGTTTGCCCTGGTGAGGCTGTGGAACTACTTACAGTACTATTATGGAGGCAAGGGAATTGGTAGACAATGAAGGTGCCATTTTTCTTCAGGCAGCACACTGGATAATTTTGGTAGGTGGCACATGCTCATCTTAAAGTAGTGCAGTGGACCAGGGCAATGACCCAGTTACCACACCAGCCTTAGTTGGGTCGTACAGGGTGGAGAACACCCATTTGGCCTACCCCCAATGTTCTCAGTGACGGCTTGGAGGATGAACTCCAGACCATTGTCAGCACCTTTACGGAGGCATATGAGAGCATGGGTCTTACCCTGAACATCAGCAAGGCGAAGGTCCTCTACCAATCTAGCCCGGCATTGTGGAGTGAACCCCCGATCATCAAAGTCAATGGGGAGGCCTTAGAGAACATTGGCCAGTAACTCAGGAGTGTCCTGTCAACCAAAGCAGCTATTGATGAAGAAATCCAGCACTGCCTCCAGTCTGCTAGCGCAGCCTTCAGCCACCTAGGGAAAAGGGTATTCGAGGACAACAACATCAGATCTGACACCAGGATCATGGTTTACAGAGCTGTGGTAGTTCCTGGCCTCCTATGTGACTCTGAGATGTGGACTGATTATAGCCGATGCCTGATGGTGCTGCATCAGTACCACTAATGCTGTCTGCGCAAGATACTGCAAATCCACAGGGAAGCGAGGCGCACCAACACCAGCATCCTCGACTTGGCCAACATCCCCAGCACTGAGGCACTGATCACCCTTGATGGACTGCAATGGGCTGGGCATGTCATCCACATGACCAACACAAGACTTCCCAAGCAGACACTCTACTCCCAGCTCCAAAATGGCAGATGAGCCCCAGGCGGACAGAGAAAACACTTCAGGGATACCTTGAAGGCCTCATTGGCCTTGAAGTCCTCATTGGCACCTGGGAATCACTGGCCCAAAACTATTTAAAATGGAGGAGGGGCATCTGGGAGGGCGTCGAGCATCTCAAGACTCCCTGTCGGGAAAAGGCGGAAGCCAAGTGCAAACAGTATAAGGAGTGTGCTGCCACCCCACCACCCCACCCATCCTTTACCACAAACACCTTCTTCCCCAAGTGTGACAGAGTTTGTGGAAGCTGCATCGGACTGACAGACTCTCCCTGAGAGTAGAAGAGAGTCATCCTCGTCTACGGGGGACCTCCAATGATGAATGATGATGATGATGGAGGTTTCACAGAGTAATATTTCTTCTCTGTTGTGATGTCCTGTCCTCTGGGCACGATGAGATGCAGTTGATTCTTGAATATTCATAATTCTGCCCCTGTGTCTTCAAGATATGTATAAGTCATATAGTGAAATAATTTATGAAAGAACTGAAAGAACTAAACCATGTTTCTGCCTTATCTCCCAGTGCCTAATGTTCTGCTGAATAGTTTTGGCTAAACAAGGGTTTTTAAACACTCTAGAGATTCCTGCTAGTTTGGCTGTAAGCATAAGTTTTATAGTGTTGGAAATGCAAACAAACATGGCCAGGAAATCAACATGTATAGCACCATAGAGCAAAAGACCACTTGCAGGAGCAGGGTGAGAGGGTGCGGGGTGAATGATAGTGGTGGGTAATTTTCTAATTGGAAGAAGTTAGTCTTTCATTCAGTCATTGTGGAGAGTCCTGAATGTGATGAAGCATTTATAAAGAGAACAGCTGATCACTTTGATATGTGATTGAACCATTGATTTAGATCAAAAGTATGCCTGAGGTGTTGCAGAGTGAGTTCACAGTTAGGCACCAAACTGAAAAACAACAATTTGAGGGTGCTAATTCCCAGATTGTATCCCGTGCCAGGGGTGGACACATGTCAAATTGAAAGATTAAGGAAGGAACAATGCAAGGTTGTAGAGGAAAGGCTTCACATTGTTGGGCACTGCAGCAAATTCTTTTATGAGGAAAAGTTCTCTCTTGCAAATGTTTCTACTTAAACAAAACAGCACGAACATTCTTGTGGATAAAGCAAAAAGCAATGAGAAAGTATTGAATTTAATACTGCAGAAAATGAGAGTAGTCCAAAACGTTTGAGTCATAAGGAAAGGCTGGATAGGCTGGGACTTTTTTCACTGGCACATAGGAGGGTGAGGGATGACCTTTCAGTGGTTTATAAAATCATGAGGAGCATAGATAAGGTGAATACCAGATGCCTTTCCCCTAGGGTAGGGGAGTTCAAAACAAGAAGGCATATTTTTAAAGTGAGAAGAGAAAGATTTAAAAGGGACCTGAGGGGTAACTTTTTCACACCAAGTGTGGTTCATATGTAGAAAGAACTGCCAGAGGAAGTGGTAGATGTAGATACAGTTACAACATTTAGAAGACATTGGATACATGAATAGGAGAAGTTTAGAGGGATATGGGCCAAATGCAGGCAAACTGGAAATATTTTAGTTTGGAAAACCTGGTCAGCATGGACAAGTGAACAAAAGGATCTGTTTCCATGCCATATGACTCTATGACTCAATGAGAAAGGAAAACATATTAATATAGCAGTTGGAATAGAAATTGATAACTTAGCTTGGATAGGTTGTGAAACATTACCATCAGCTTAAAAAGTGGAAGTAACAATCTTTGAGCTGTAGTATTGATATAGAAACACTGAAAAAAATTGCTTTGCACAGAGTACAGTATTCAGAATAGTAAGTTGTCTACTCTCTGAACAGATGAGAACTGATGTTTATTGCCCTTTTTTTGCTTCAAATCTCAGTATCTACATAATTTTCTTTACAGAAAATTACCAGGCTGGTCAGAGAATGGAGGACAGCTTTGTCAGTTTTGAACTGTTCTCGCAAAGAGCTGAACCAACATAATGGACCAAATGGACCATTTCTGTGCTGTATGTTCTAATTGGTATTCTTGCTGTAAACTTTGATGACTACATGAATATAAGCTCTTTCTTTACCAAGTAAAATATAAATTTAGTTATGTGTAGCAATTTTTGTCCTTTACAACTTGTACTATTTATAACTTTAATCTGTAATTGATAATCTTGGAATATATAATTTTTATTTTTCTCATTGCTGTATTTGTCTCTCCACCTCTCAATAGCTTGAAAACTAAGCTAACTAATCCTGTATGTCATGTCAACAGCTTGTTTCCTTCAGTTCAAGAGGTATTTTAAAAACATTACTTTTTGATCTATTTTGATAGCTGTAGTGCTTCAGAATATTTGGGTGAAACACAGTGAAATGCAGTCACAAAATATGTGAAAATCAATGATAGGTTTTCATGGTTGCAACCTGAAGCTGTGATTTATTTGTAACTTTTTTCATACGTATGTGTATCAGTATTTCAATTTCATTTGAAGATTCACCACAATTCTTAGTCAGTTGTGTGTGAAATGTTATTTACAATTGACTGTCATCTTGATACAAGCTAGATAGGTAGTTTTAAAACAACCTTGCATAGCTGTGTTAATGCTATCTTTCATGTCATCAGCATGAACATAAAATAGAAAATGATTCCAACGGTGCTCAATGAACATGCACTGTTTACAGCCATGCAGGCCAATAAGATATTTTTCATATGATTTTTGATGAAAAAGGTTCAAATTCCCACATTCTTGATTTTTTTACAGAGCTATCTTAAGTAAACCTAAAAATTTAATTGTAAGTTGTTGTTATTCACTTAAATTAGTGTAAAATTTGCCACACTCAGCAAATTTTGGGGATAAATCAAATTGTTGTTTACTCTAGTTTTGACCAATTCCAGAAAAGCTCAGCTGGGATTTATAAAGGTGACAATGCAATGAATATAAACTTTGCTGCAATAGAAACAAGCTTGTTGTAATCACATCAGTAGAGAGATCTTGATAATTTAGGGCATCCAAGTACTCGGATGTCATGGAGATCTTTACTGTGCTGCCTGCAAGAATATTATCCCAAGAGAAACTTGAGCATTTTCTAGTAAAGCTGATGAAGGTTCTGTGTATTTCATTTGAGAGACAGGATAATGTTGAACAATAGGGACGAACAGCTGCAACATGTTGCAAAAGAGAAGCTGCCTTTATGCATCCTTTTGTTTCTGGAATCTGGAGACTGGTGTCTGTGTGCCAGCTATGGGCAGTTATGATAATAAGCCTGGCTGCGTTCTCTAGTAGTCAGCTTGTAGGGACAGGAACTGGATTTAGAGGTTCATAGACTAATGAAACCAGGACTAAGGCTACAAAGTTCAGGAACAGGCCTGTGGTATCTGGCCTCCCACAATAAGAATTAAAATAGCACCAGCGTCAAACCAGCTGGACTAACCTGCTGAATATTTTCAGAGTTTTATGTGTTTTTATTAATGCCACCGAAGGTGTTCGGAGGAAACGGGAGCAAAAGTGCCGACTAGTTCAATGTAAGGAGATAATTGTGCTGATATTAGTTTCAATCTAATTAGTTGTGCTTTGCAAACTATTAAGTCTTTATGAAGGTATTTTCTCGATTAAATAGAAATAAACTTAATTTGAGGCCTAAATCAGCAGAACTGGGGAACAAAGCAACAGTTCATTCATTGATACAATTGTTGGATTTCAAAGTTTTTGCATTTATAATTGACACCTTTTGTTTTTCTCCTGTGAAATCATAATTTCAGTCTGTTTTTATTATTTGCAAAATAAAAATGCGAGAGGTACTTTTCCATCTGGTGCACAACTGAAATAATCTTTTTCTTCAAATCGTTGTCTCCCTGGAACACCCTTTACTGCATTTCTTGCCAAGTTCATACGCAAAGTCATTACTGCATGCAGCCAGTTCAGATGATAAACTAGCTTTGTAGACAAAATGGCAGGTAGTTCATACTTCTGATTAAGGTTCAATATGACCTACCAGTTCTTTAATTATTTCCTCCACATGTGATTCAATTTCGTATTAATCAAGTAGCAGCTGTTGTAACTGATTTCTGTTCAGAATTTCAAATCCAGTCCTTCTGGAAAAAAAAGGCTGTTTCTTGTCTGCAGCTGGAACTCCCAATTTTATTATAATGGATGCCAAGTTGATGTAAGCAAGCTCTGCTGACAGATGCATTCACCCAACTGAATATTTATCGGTGGACATGCAAATTACTGTATAGTTACAATCTGATTTTGTTTCAAAACTCAATTATTCCAGATTCTGAACATAAATGTTATTGTAAATTATACTGTAAATGTTACGATTCACACTCTCTGACATGCAAAGGTATGAATGGATACCAGTGCAGCTGTATACTTACGATCTAATTTGACCAGCTCACAAATTCCCCGTTATGATAGAACATGGAATACTAAAGTATTAAAACAAAATGTTCTGGTCATTAAAATGATGGCGGTGAACAATTTAAGTATACAATGACAGAAATCGAGTATTGCAACTGATTCTTTCAAACCATTTTATAAACCAATCAGGGGCATAGATGAGGTGAATTGCCAAGGTCTTATCCCCAGGGTTGGGCAGTCGAAAACTGGAGGGCATAGGTTTAAGGTGAGAGGGGTAAGATTTGAAAGGGACCTGAAGGGCAACTTTTACACACAGAGGGGTGGTGCGTATTCTGGAACGAGCTGCCAGAGGAAGTGGTAGAGGTAAGTACAATTACAACGTTTAAGAGACATTTGGGCAGGTATGTGGATAGGAAGAGTTTAGAGGGTTATGAGCCAAGCGCAGACCAATGAGACTAGTTCAGTTTAGGAAACCTGTTTGGCATGGGCCAAAGGGCCTGTTTCTGTGCTATGTGATTCTATGACTCTATAAGTCTAATGTTAATAAGTTCTGGATAAGAACTTGTGATTTCTTTGTTTCTATTTTTCTCCAAGTCTTGCAAAGAAAATTGACAAGTTTGGAATGAGGCCTCCAAACATAACCCGTAATAGCTGAAATCTTGCATTTGGCATAGAGAAGCCTATGCTTCATGGAACGTAAGGAAATAAATCGATTCTGAACACAAGGATGACTTAAGCTTGATCAAAGAGATGTTTTAATCATGAGCTTAAGGGAGGTAGAAATTTTTCAGGAGGAAATAGTGGATCTTACGCCAATAAAGGTATGGCAACAGTGGATGGTGAAGAGAGGAGACTGCACAAGGCACTAGAATTAGAGGAGTGGGATTTCAGCAAGGAGGAAATGCAATTGCAGTTTGGAGCTGTCAACAAAAGTGATTGAAAGGCACAACTGCGTGTTATCAGTATCTGTGTGGAAGCTAAGACTCCATATATTTTGATAATGTCACTGAGAATCAAAATGTAAACGAAGAATAGGAGGCAGTCATGCTCCACCTTTTGGCACTCTGGAAGTGACTGAGTAGTGATTGAAGTGAAGTCAATGCTAGAAAACCTCTCGACCTCATCAAATTGGCATGAATGAAATTAAATAGCACCCTGACCCAGACAGTGTTCTAGTGGAATGGCACTGTTGAACGTTGTAGTGCAAAGAAACAAGTGAGATTCATCAGTTCAAAACTCACACTCAATGCAAACTGATATTGAGACTTTCAGGGTCATTTTTGTAAGTCCCAATCACAAAATCTGTTTGTGAGCCAAGAATTCCACCCCTTTCCCTGGGCCACTGGCTTAGGCTGAACCAAACAGTTTGCAATCTTAACATCCAGTTCTACCTTGACCTGAGCTTCTGACAGCTCCAAATCAAAATTGCCTATTTCTAACTGCATAACATTGCTGTCATTGCCTCAGCACATCTGCTGCTGAAGTTCTCATCCATGTCTTTGGAAACCATAAACTCAATTATTTCAGTACTTTGCTGGCTACCATTCCACCATAGGCTTGAGCTCATCTGAAAATCTAATGCCTGTATCCAGACTTACACCACATCCCATTCAACCATCATCTCTGTGCACCCTGACCTCTGTAGGCTCCCATTCCATAAATGTTCTGATTGTAATACTTGATTCTAAAAAACTTCATGGCCTCAGCCCTCCCTATTTATGATGTCCTTTGACACTTGTCAAATTCTGGCCTTTTTCACACCCTCAGTTTCCATCATTGCACCAATGGTTGCCATACCTTTAATTATAACGGCACTAAGCTCTGGAATGCCTTTTCTGTTTCTCTAGCCCTATCTCCTACTTGTAAACTGATATTGTTGACCAAGATTTTGTTCACCTTAGCAAATACCTCCTCCTGTTGGTCTGGACAAATTTTATTTTATAGCACCACTTTGAAGCACCTTGTGAAGTTTTAAGAGTTACACTATAAGTGCAGTTAGTTGTTGAATAGATGACAAATTATAAATGAGAAGTATACTTGAATGATATTGTCTTCCCATTGGCCCTTAGAGAGAGTAGCAACTGATGGTATAGGAAAAAGCTGCATATCTTCCTGCTTAGCAGCAGGGTGAAAAAGGTATTCTAAAAGTAGGGTTTAGCTGTTGAGTCTGAAGACTGGAATTCAAGAAGCCTCTGCCAACCTTCACCCCACTCAGTTTTGAGTACACAATCTGAGCTGACATTTTAAATCACAACTGTCTCAATACTGTATTATCTGAGGACCCATTCTAACAATGATATATTAAACTGAAGCCATAACTGTCTATTCAGGTGAACATTCCAAAGTACTATTTACAGACAAGCAGGAAATTCTAATGGTGCCTTTGCTAATATTATTTACTTAACAAATAACACACAGAAAGGAAACTAGTTTAACTGGTTATTTATCTTATTACTTTTGCTCTCTACACATGGCCATTGTGAAAGCCTATGGCACTTCAAAATAATTTATTATCATTGAAACGTTTCAGGAACAGTGATAAGGTTGCAAAAGTATTTTACATTTTGACATGAAAACATTTTCTGAAATCCCAATTCATTGTAAATTTATTTTGTTTTAGTTATGCAAAATTATGGCTTTTGTGCATATTGCCTTCTAGTATTTGTACAAATTCTTTAGCTATAATAATTTTGGAGATCACTTAGTTTGAATTCCATAGGCCAACATCTATGTTAGACTTGGGAGTTCTAGTCCAGGATTCTCTCAAGGTAAATTTGCAAGTTGAGTCAGTAGCCAGGAAGGCAAATGCAATGTTGGAATTTATTTTGAGAGGACTTGAATATGAAAGCAGGGATGTACGCCTGAGGCTTTATAAGGCTCTGGTCAGGCCACATTTGGAGTATTGCGTGCAGTTTTGGGCCTCATATCTCAGGAAGGATGTACAGGCCCTGGAGTGGGTTCAGAGGAAGTTCATGAGAATGGTCCCAGGAATGGAAAGCTTAACATATGAGGAACGTTTGAGGATTCTGGGACTATACTCATTGGAGTTTAGAAGGATGAGGGGGGGATCTAATTGAAACTTACAGAATACTGAATGGCCTGGACAGAGTGGATGTTGGGAAGATGCTTCCATTGGTAGGAGAACCCAAGGGCACAGCCTTAAAGTAAAGGGAAGACCTTTTAGAAGGGAGATAAGGAGAAACTACTTCAGCCAGAGAGTGGTGAATCTATGGAATTCATTGCCACAGAAGGCTGTGGAGGCCAGGTCATTGCGTACATTTAAGACTGAGACAGATAGGTTCTTGATTATCAAAGGGATCAAGGGTTATGGGGAGAAAGTGGGAGAATGGGGTTGAGGAACTTATCAGCCATGATTAAATGGCAGAGAGGTTCGATGGGCCGAATGGCCTAATTTCTGCTCCTATGTCTTATGGTCTTATGGTCTAACCAGCCAGCTGTCCAAAGTTATATAGCAGCAGACTAATCAAGCCAATTTCTCTGAATCTACTGCTACAATAGAAGAGCCAGATTTCATGATCTAAATACTACACGCTGACTTACCACCTAAAATCAGAACTAAAATGGAATGAATAATAAACTTTTGCCACCTGGACGGAAAAGATGTCACCAGCACCACTGGTGTGACCGGTATATCATTTTCATCATTGCCTATTCCAAAAATGAAAGATTTGATCTTAACCGTATCTCATGTTTTATGTTATGTACATGCGACATGTAATTTGGAGGGGAACTTGAAGACAGTTGTGTTTCCATGCCCCTTCTAGATGATGGAAGCCATGGAACTTCAAGGTACTGTCAAAAAAGTTTTGCGGAATTTCCCGAGTGAATCTTATGGATGGTACACACTAGCAATGATGCAGTTGTGATGGAATGAGTGAATATTGAAGGTGATGCATGGGGTGCTAGTCAAGTGGGCTGCTTTGTCGTGAATGGTGTTAGGTTTCTTGAGTGTTGTTGGAGCTGGACTTTTTCACATAAGTGGAGTGTAGTCCTGACTTGTTTCTTATAGATGGTTGAATGTCTTCAGAGAATCAGGAGATGAGACAAGCGGTATAGATACAGTAGTCATGTAACTAATACAGTTTAGTTTTTGGTCAATGGTGAACCGCAAGACTTTGATAATACAGGAATCAACAATGGTAACACAATTGAGTGTCAAAGGGAGGCTGTTCGACTCAACCTTGGTAGAGATAATCAATGCTTACCACTATTGTGTAGTTCCAATATTGCTTTGTACTTATCATCCAATGCTTGAGTCTTGTGTAGGTCTTGCAACATCTGGGCATAATATGCTTCATTATCTGAAGAGCTTTGAATAGAATTGAACATGACTGTTAGTGGGGACCATCCTCCCCCTTTCCTTTTGACATTAAGATTGGGGAAGAACATTGAAATGGATGAAAATGTTCTGGAGTCTTGTCACTGCTTTGAGGGACTCCTGCAATGATGTCTTGGGATTGAGATGCTAGATCTCCAACACCACAGGCATTTTCCTTTGTACCAGGTATGACTCCAGCCAGTGGAGAATTTTCTTCCATTCACACTGACTGAAGTTTGACTTTTTTTTCCTTTATTCGTTCACAGGATGAGGGCTGCCTAATCAGCAGTTATTGCCCATCCCTAATTGCCCAGAGGGCAGTTAAGAGTCAACCACATTACTGTGGGTCTGGAGTCACATGTAGGCCAGACCAGGTAAGGATGGCAGTTTCCTTCCCTAAAGGAGATTGGTAAATGAGATGGGTTTTTCCTGACAATTGATTCATGGTCATCATTACATTCTTAATTCCAGATTTTTATTGAGTTCAAATTCCAGCATCTACTGTGGCAGGACTTGAACCTGGGTCCCAAGAACATTCTCTGGATTAACAGTCCAGCGATAATACCACTAGGCCATCGCCTCCCCAGCTGACTTGGGTTACTTGGTGGCAAACTCAGTTGAGTACTACCTTGAGGTCAAGGCCAGTTGCTTTCACCTTTATGTCAATGATGCAGGTAGGCATTAAATTGGTAGTTAACATTAAAACAGGGAATTAAGTCTTCAAGTTGATTCTGAATGTGTAGTAAGTGGGAGAACTTCCTGTTTTATTATTGACACTTAGCATTCAGCTAGATTAGTGAGCAGTGCAATTCTGACCCAACAAGAAAGGAAACATTGTTTGATCTTGTTGTGGGCAATAAGAAGTGGGTCTAGTGAATCAAGTGTTGATAAGGGAAAATTTAGAACTAATCATTGTACCTTGAAGTTTTAACAGTTACAATAAAAGACAAAAAGTAACCTAGAGTAAAAATGCATAATTTGAGAAAGGTCAATTTCAGTGAGTTGAGAACTGACCTGTCCCATGTAAACTTGAATCAAAAATTGGCCCGTAAAATAAGGAACCATCTTTAAGAAGGAGATGGTTCAGGTACAGGTGTATTTCCATCACAGGAAAAGCCCACCAAGTCCAGAACTCCCTGAATAATGAAGGAGAAATAAAGTATGTTGAGGCAAAAAAGGATTATTTGATCTATGGCAGATTGTTATTTCAAGTGAAAACTATGCTGACTGTAGAAATGCAGAAGGTATGGGGAGCAAGAAGTAGAAATTGAAGAAGAGTAATTTCAGACTTGACATGCCAACTCTGTTTCTCTTTCCAGAGATGCTGCCAGACCTGGTGAATTTCTCCAATTTTTTTTATTTCATTGACTCAACAATATCGTTAAGATAGCCAGATCAGATTGAAAAATGAAAATTGCACAGGTGGAATATGTGTGCTTGTCTGAGTTTAGGGTTCTTTTGATGGGGAGTATGTGGAATTGTTGAGCTTGATGATAGTAAACCTGATAATTCTTCCTTCTGATGATGAAATATAAGCCATAGGCTCAGAAATATCTTCTTCATGTAATGAGTGAAAAATTGATCCTTAACTGAAATGTAAACATTTTTATTAATTTCCAACAAAGATGGAAACATACCAATTGTCAGTTTTGTAAAATGGTTCAGTATTTTAATCTTATGGTTTTTAAGCCATGCATCAACTTGTCAGCATAAGGAAGATCATCTTGTTGTCCTGGCATTGGTGGTCATTAATATTAGCTAATTAATTAGTTTGGATGCATACTCTGAAGACTTTTAGAAGCAATAATCTTTACAGACATTACCTCTTTTTTTACCTAGTTCTTCCTTGCATTTGTATATAACAGTTTACAGATGAGCCAGTGATTCCCAAGAGTTGCAGTTAAAGGGTTCACTGACCATTTCAGAAACAGTTATACATATAAGGTGACTTACTAAAATGCAGTGTTTTTTTTCTAGAAACTGCCATGCTTCACCTTTTGACTTATGGGAAGGTTTATTATATTGAACAAACTACAAATGTTATTGTGCGATGAGGAAGTGGTGTCTTTGTCAGTACATCAGCAAGTTATATTTATGCACCTGCAATTGCCAAAATTTGGAAATAAAACAAAGCATGGAAGTGTCTGGTGTTTGAATTTACCTAACTTAAAAGATTTTACTGCGATGTTCACATTTCATATTTTGTACAGCTTTGGAAATTTGTTTTTGCAGCTGAGTTGTAGTTCTACATTATTTTAATTTTTAAGTGTGGTTTTCAGTTTACATAAATGCTGTTGATGAAGCTCTAACTTTGTGGTAGAGTTACACGAGATGAAATCTGCACTACTTGTATTAGAAAGATTCCCATTAAAGAAAAAAAATATGGAATGACATTAATAATCAATAAACATATCGCATGAGACTGAGGTCAGTGAGATTCAGTTGAGAATTTAAAATTCAAACCATAGTTCTTGTTTACAATGTTTTTACATATTCACATTTAAGTTTCATTGTTGTAGTATTTAGTGGTTTCTATTTTCAGTGCAAAACATCTATGGTTTTTGACAGTCAAAAAATATGTAGGGCAGAAATTACAGTTACTTGTGATAACAGGCCAATTCACATGTTTGACTTTCCTCTCTCTACAACGTAATGGAGGGGATTAACCCTGTTGTTTTAAATAAATGAAGCCCTTGTAAAAATAGAGGACAGAGGAATGTCAAATGTGTATGTTAAGGATTTGTCTGCTCCTACAGCTAAGTGTAATTACTAATATTGTCTTTGAGAATGTTTAAAATGCGCAGCTGGGCAAAGTATCTAGAAGATGGAAAACAAGCTAACATTTGGTGGTAACAACGTGTAGAGCTGGATGAACACAGCAGCCAAGCAGCATCACAGGAGCAGGAAAGCTTGACGTTTCGGGCCTAGACCCTTCTTCAAAAATGGGGGAGGGGAAGGGGGTTTTGAAATAAATAGGGAGAGAGGGGGAGGCGGATAGAAGATGGATAGAGGAGAGGATAGGTGGAGAGGAGACAGACTGGTCAAAGAGGCGGGGATGGAGCCAGTAAAGGTGAGTATAGGTGGGGAGGTAGGAAGGAGATAGGTCAGTCCAGGGAGGACGGACAGGTCAAGGGGGCGGGATGAGGTTAGTAGGTAGGAGCTGTGGGTGGAACTTGAGGTGGGAGGAGGGGATAGGTGGGAGGAAGGACAGGTTAGGGAGGCGGGGATGAGCTGGGCTGGTTTTGGGATGCGGTAGGGGGAGGGGAGATTTTGAAGCTTGTGAAGTCCACATTGATACCATTGGGCTGCAGGGTTCCCAAGCGGAATATAAGTTGCTGTTCCTGCAACCTTCAGGTAGCATCGTTATGGCACTGCAGGAGGTCCAGGATGGACATGTCGTCTGAGGAATGGGAGGGGGAGTTGAAATGGTTCGCGACTGGGAGCTGCAGTTGTTTAGTGCGAACCGAGCATAGGTGTTCTGCAAAGTGGTCCCCAAGCCTCCACTTGATTTCCCCGATGTAGAGGAGGCCACAACGGGAACAGCGGATGCAGTATACCACATTAGCAGATGTGCAGGTGAACATCTGCTTGATGTGGAAAGTCTTCTTGGGGCCTGAGATGGGGGTGAGGGGAGAGGTGTAGGGGCAGGTGCAGCACTTCCTGCGGTTGCAGGGAAAAGTGCCAGGTGTGGTGGGGGTGGAGGGGAATGTGGAACGGACAAGGGAGTCACGGAGAGAGTGGTCCCTCCGGAAGGCAGATAAGGGTGGAGAGGGAAAAATGTCTTTGGTGGTGGGCTCGGATTGCAGATGGCGGAAGTGTCGGAGGATGATGCGTTGGATCCGGAGGTTGGTGGGGTGGTACGTGAGGACGAGGGGGATTCTGTTTTGGTTGTTATTGTGGGGAGGGTGTTTGAGGGATGAGATGCGGGAAATGCGGGAGACACGGTCAAGGGCATTCTCGACCACTGCGGGGGGGAAATTGCGGTCCTTGAAAAACGAGGACATCTCAGATGTACGGGAGTGGAATGCCTCATCCTGGGAGCAGATGCGGTGGAGGCAAAGGAATTGGGAATAGGGGATGGCATTTTTGCAGGAAGGTGGGTGGGAGGAGGTGTATTCTAGGTAGCTGTGGTAGTCGGTGAGCTTGAAATGGATATCGGTTTCTAGGTGGTTTCCAGAGATGGAGACAGAGAGGTCCAGGAAGGAGAGAGAGGTATTGGAGATGGTCCAGGTGAACTTAAGGTTGGGGTGGAAGGTGTTGCTGAAGTGGATGAACTGTTCGAGCTCCTCGTGGGAGCACGAGGCGGTGCCGATGCAGTCATCAATGTAACGGAGGAAGAGGTGGGGTTTAGGGCCAGTGTCGGTACGGAAGAGGGATTGTTCCACGTAACCTACAAAGAGGCAGGCATAGCTTGAGCCCATGCGGGTACCCATGGCCACCCCCTTTGTCTGTAGGAAGTGGGAGGAATTGAAAGAGAAGTTGTTGAGGGTGAGGACGAGTTCAGCTAAGCGGATGAGAGTGACAGTGGAGGGGGACTGGTTGGGCCTGCGGGACAGGAAGAAGCGGAGGGCCTTTAGGCCATCTCATGGGGAATGCAGGTGTACAGGGTCTGGACGTCCATGGTAAAGATGAGGTGTTGGGGACCGGGGAATTGGAAGTTCTGGAGGAGGTGGAGGGCGTGGGTGGTGTACCACTCCCGTATATCTCAGATGTCCTCGTTTTTCAAGGACCGCAACTTCGCCCCCTCAGTGGTCGAGAACGCCTTCAACTGTGTCTCCCGCATTTCCTGCAACTCATCCCTCAAACCCCATCCCCACAATAAAAACCAAAACAGAATCCCCCTTGTCCTCAAGTACCACTCGACCAACCTCCGGATCCAACACATCATCCTCTGACATTTCCACCATCTGCAATCCGACCCCACCACCAAAGACATTTTTCCCTCCCCATCCTTATCTGCCTTGCGGAGGGACCACTCTCTCAGTGACTCCCTTGTCCACTCCACAGTCCCCTCCACCCCCACCACACCCGGCACTTTTCCCTGCAACCGCAGGAAGTGCTACACCTGCCCCTACACGTCCCCCCTCACCCCCATCCCAGGCCCCAAGAAGACTTTCCACATCAAGCAGATGTTCACCTGCGCATCTGCTAATGTGGTATACTGCATCCGCTGTTCCCGTTGTGGCCTCCTCTACATCAGGGAAACCGAGTGGAGGCTTGGGGACCACTTTGCAGAACACCTATGCTCGGTTCGCACTAAACAACTGCAGCTCCCAGTCGCGAACTATTTCAACTCCCCCTCCCACTCCTTAGACGACATGTCCATCCTGGGCCGCCTGCAGTACCACAATGATGCTACGCGAAGGTTGCAGGAACAGCAACTTATATTCCGCTTGGGAACCCTGCAGCCCAATGGTATCAATGTGGATTTCACAAGCTTCAAAATCTCCCCTCCCCCTACCGCATCCCAAAACCAGCCCAGCTCATCCCCGCCTCCCTAACCTGTCCTTCCTCCCACCTATCCCCTCCTCCCACCTCAAGCTCCACCCACAGCTCCTACCTACTAACCTCATCCCGCCCCCTTGACCTGTCCGTCCTCCCTGGACTGACCTATCTCCTCCCTACCTCCCCACCTACACTCACCTTTCCTGGCTCCATCCCTGCCTCTTTGACCAGTCTGTCTCCTCTCCACCTATCTTCTCCTCTTTCCATCTTCTATCCACCTCCCCCTCTCTCCCTATTTATTTCAGAACCCTCTTCCCCTCCCCCATTTCTGAAGAAGGGTCTAGGCCCGAAACGTCAAGCTTTCCTGCTCCTCTGATGCTGCTTGACTGCTGTGTTCATCCAGCTCCACACCTTGTTATCTCAGATTCTCCAGCATCTGCAGTTCCTACTCTCTCTAACATTTGGTTGTGATCTGTTGTCAGAACTCCGTTCCAAGGATTAATTCAATGATATTGATCTGCCCTTACCATCTTGAATCTATGTAAAAATTGAAGCTGTTTCTTTACAATTGTTAAAATTGCTTAATCAATATAACCTCATCACATAATTTTACACCTGTCTCTGGCAGCTAAGAGACTGGGCAGAGAGGCAGGAACAGATGCAATCTTGAGTTGGTTTTATTTTCTATATATGGAATGCTATACTGCTTGAAATAGATATAAAGGTATAGACATAGAATCATACAGCATAGAAACAGACCCTTCGGTCCGACAAGTCCATGCCGACCAATTTTTCCAATCTAAAATTGTCCTACTTGCCTGTGTTTGGTCCATATTCCTCCAATCCTTTTCTATTCGTATATTTATTCAAATGTCTTCTAAATGCTGTAACTTTACCTGCATCCATCACTTCCTCTTGCAGTGAATTCCACACACGAACCACTCTCTGTATTGACAGGTTGCCCCGCATCTCCTTTTTAAAACCTGCTCCTCTCACCTTAAAAATATGCCCCCTAGTTTTGAGCTCCCCCGCCTATGGAAAAGATCCTTGCTGTACATCTTGTCTATGTCTCTAATTGTTCTATAAACTTCTATAAGGTCACCCCTCAACCTCCCACACTCCAGTGTAAAATGTTTCAGTTTATTTTTATAGCTCAAACCCTCCATTCTTGGCAACATCCTGGTAAATCTTTTCTGAACCCTCTCCAATTTAATAATATCCTTCCTATAGCAGGATGACTAGAACTGCACACAGTACCCCAGAAGAGGCCTCATCAACGTCCTGTATAACCTCAACATGACCTCCCAACTGCGATACTCAAAGGTGTGAGCAATGAAGGCAAGCCTGCTAAATACCTCCATAACCACCCTGTTTACCTGGGATGCAAATTTCAAAGAATTATGTACTTGAACCACTAGGTCTGTCTGCTCAACAATGCCACCCAGGGCCCTTCTACTAATTGCATAAATCCTGCCCTTGCCTCATTTACCAAAATGGAACACCTCACATTTATCCAAATTAAACTTCTGCTACTCCTCAGCCCATTGAACCAGTTGATCAAGACTATTTGTAATCTTAGATAACCTTCTTCACTGTCCACTATATCACCAATTTTGGTCTCATTCACAAACTAACTAACCATGTCTTCTATATTCTCATCCAAATTATTTATACAATTGCAGATATATTTTGCAAAAGATTTCAGTTTGCCAAATAACCAAGTACATTTAGAGTTACATTTCTGAGCTTGAGTAAATTGTATTTAAATCTATCAATCTTCAGATTTAAAATATTTGTAACCATCCATAGAAAAATTGTTTTGTGTGAACCATAGAATACAATAGATGTTAAAAGACTGAAATGTAAAAGTCAGAAAAACATTATTCTGATTTTCCTGGAATTTCCCTGAAACTATTGGGTAAAAATGTTTCCTGAGCAGTGCTGCTAATAATGTGGCATGGGATCGACCACTCAATTTGATATCGAGTATAATGGGCTACTGATAGAATACCTGTATAGTGTTTTGCTGCCCAGTTTCTACCCCAAAATTTAGCTAATCTGAAGTTACCAGTCTGGAACTTCAGCTTCACACAAGCATCCTTCTATTTGATTTCCAAATCAGCTAGTGGGAATTATTAACAACTTTGCCAAAAATTACTTCCCTATATGTGTTGAATTCATCAGTAACCCACTTGTAAACTGTGTCTATTGACTGAAAACAAGTGGGAAGCCTGCCATGGCCATTTCAGAAGAATTGACTGGAGGGAGCATGGGGTTTGGTAGGCTGAGACAGGCTGAGGGCTAAGGAGCCATTAAACCATCTACCAAACTGGGTTGATGCCACACTGAATGGAAGTGGACCATGTAACCTGACCCAAATATTGACCAGCCGCCGACCTCCTCAGGCCTGCTTCAGAAGGTTGCAGTGCCAAATCCAACTTTACATGCAGGGAATAGGAATAGTCAGAACTGACAATGCTGGAGTCAGAGATAACACAGGGAGGAGCACAGCAGGCCAGGCAGCATCAGAAGAGCAGGAAAGTTGACATTTCAGGTTGGGACCCTTCTTCAGATTTCTAGGTCTGCTGTGCTCCTCCAGCTCCACATTGTGTTGTCTATTACATGCAGGGAATATGTGTGTTTGGATTCATTTAGAACTCAGGAAATTGATGTCAGGAAATAGCCTGACTCATAATTCTTGAGTGCATCATAAAAATACGGCCTTGTGTGTCTAGCTTTAAGATGTGTTAATTACTAGATTTCTTCTTTAAAAACAGGATTATCAAATTGAACACTATTGCGATGGCCAACACATTTATAACATTTTCTTTGAAATAGGCACTGTTAGTGATGGCCAAGTATTCATTTAAATATAGCAGCATTTCTATTCCTATTAGGTATTGTCTCTTACCATCTAAAATCATGTTTATCTTAGTACTGTAACCTGGAGACCATATTCAAACCTATATGGGTAGATTGATAATACTATCTGATTTTTAACAAAATAGGGTACCTTAATAGTTGTATTGATCGTTTTTAGGCTTTCAACAGATATTTCTTCATTGCTCAGTTCCAAAGACCATGCTGGTCAGCAGTCTTTCACTGCCTGTGAACTGGTTTGACTTTATATGAGCAATATCCCGTAATGCGACATTGTCCTGGAGTTGTACAGGAGTGTCATAACTCACTGAAATTAAACAAGCCCCTCATATTGCCTAAGAAGACTGCACAAATCATAAGATCACATGACTGAGGCTATGCAATCAGATTATATTCAATCTTTGAATATAAAAGAAAAACATTATAAAATAAATACAACATATTTCATCTGATTATTAAACATATTGCTTGTATTCTCTGCTTAAACAAGAATAATAGGCTATGGATCATTTGCAAAACCTCTTAATAATGCAGCTGGACCATAGCTCTTCGCAGAATTTAATGTGCGGTTTGATCGACACCAAAGAGCCTTGACATGTGACTTCTTGGTGCAATATCATAGTATGCAAAGACCGAATGAAGTGGAGTATGGTATCATTAATATACTTTGTAGTCCTTTGAAGTCCAACCAGGAACAAATGAGATCAAATGTACGCATTCCACAATTTCAGAAGACTGTTTCCAGGATTGACAGCACACAGGATGCCTTCTGAATGGAAACCCCCTTCTCTTGCCCAGTTGATGGTTTCAATTGAATAGCTCAGTTTATTTCCTGGGATTAAGTTAAACAATTGTAAAACTTGAATTGACAGTAAGATTTTTTCATCATTCATTGGGCAATTTCTGGACATTTTCTTTCAGAACAAGGCAAGTAAAGCAAATCAGATCACAGAAGACTCCTGTGCATGCATTATTCATAACAACAGATTTAAATCTTACTCATGGAATCATACAACACAGAAACACAATCTTTGGTTCAATTCATCCATGCAGACCAAGCTTCCCAAACTAAACTAATCCCATGTGCCCGCATTTGGCCTAAATCCCTCTAAACCTTTCCTATTCATGTACCTATCCAAATGTCTTCTAAAAGTTGTAATTGTACCTGCATCTACCACTTCCTCTGGTAGTTCATTCAATATGCGAACCACCCTCTGTGTGAAAAAGTTCCCCTTTTAAATCTTCCCCCACTCACCTGAAAAATATGCCCCTAGTTTTGAGCTCCCCACCCTAAGGAAAAGACCTTTACTATTCACCTTATCTATGCCCCACATGATTTTATAAACCTTTATGCAGTCACCCCTCAGCCTCCTGAACTCCAGTGAAAAATGTCCCAGCCTATGCAGGCTATCTTTATAACTCAAACCCTCTAGTCCTGGGGACAACCTCGTAAACCGCTTCTGAGCCCTCTCCAATTTTAATATCCTTTCTATAGCAGGGTAACCCGAAGTATGCACAGTACTCCGAAAGTGGCCTCACCAATGTCCTGTACAACCTTAACATGACGTCCCAATTCCTGTACTCAATGGTGTGAGTAATGAAGGCAAGCGTACTAAGTGCCTTCTTAGCCATCCATTCTACCTGTGATGTGATTTTCAAAGAACTTTGTACCTGAGCCTCAAGGTATATGTCATGCCCTTGTTTGTTTTACCAAAATGCAATACCTTGCATTTATCCAAATTAAACTCCATCTGCCAGTTATCAGCCCATTGGCCCAATTGATCAAAGTCCCTTTGTAATCTTAGATAACCTTCTTCGCTGTCACCTGCTCTGCCCTCATCAGTCTTTTTCAAGAAGTCCTCAAAAAACTCAACCAAGTTTGTGAGACATAATTTCCCACACACAAAGCCATGCTGACTATCCCTGATCAGTCTTGCCTCTTCAAATGCATGTAAATCCTATGTCTCAGAATCCTCTCCAACAACTTACCCACCACTGATATCAGACTCACTGGTCTACAGTTCCCAGGCTGCTCCTTACAGCCTTTCTTAAATAAAGGCACAAGATTAGCCACTCTCCAGTCCTGTGGCACCTCACCTCTGGTAGATGATACAAATATCTCTGTTGGGGATCTGCAATTTCTTTCCTAATTTGCCACAATGTCCCGGTATACACATCATCAGGTTCCTGATATTTATCCACCTTTATGTTCCTGGATGTCATGGTAGAACACAGGACAAATGGGGAATTCCTAACAAAGGTACACAGGAAAGCCACACACACTGACCAAGTACTGAATTTCAACAGCAAGTATGCTAACACACACAAACGAAGTTGCATGAGAACATTATTTAAACGGGCAACAACACACTACAGCAGCACAGAACTACACCAAAAAGAAGAAGAGTACCTTCTACAGGTATTCAAAGACAATGGATACCCAAAAAAACTGGGTCAGAAGATGCTTATTACACGAACGACACCAGGAAGCTACTACACGCCCTGACACACGCATCACGCTACCTTATATCAGGAACACATCTGAACTGACCACAAGACTCCTATGACCACTGGACATCAGAGTAACACACAAACCCACATCACCCTACGACAACTGCTCACCTGAACCAAAGATCCACTGCCTGACAGGACCAATGTCGTATACAAGATTCCCTGCAAAGACTGTGACAAACATTACATTGGACAGACAGGAAGGAAATTACCAACAAGGGTAAATGAACATCAGTTGGCTACAAAAAGACACAACCAATACTCACTCATTTCTATCCACAATGGATAAGGAGAACCACCAATTCAACTGGGACAACACCAAGATCCTGGAACAAGCAAAGCAAAGACAAGCATAGGAATTCCTAGAAGCCTGGTACTCCATGAAGAAAGCCATCAACAAACACATAGAGTTCGACCCCATATACACTCCATTGCGAAGGAAAACTGGAAGTGAGGTAATCCAGCTCAATGGACTCCAGAGTTTAAATAACAGGCGGGAAGACACAATGGCGCTTCATCGGAGGCTGCACTAATGATGTTACCCAGCAGGGTAATGAAACGTCTGCAGAAAAACAGCGAACCAGCTCAGCGAGCCAACCAACCACAACATCCACAACCCGAGCTACAGATCTACTCTAAAACCTTACAGCCACCTTTATTGTTTTCTAAGACCTCTACCACTTCCTCTTCTGTAATGTGAACAGTTTTCAAGATGTCACTATTTATTTCCCTGAGTTCCCTAGCTTCCATTTCTTTCTCCACAGTAAAAACTGACATGATATATTTGTTTAGTATCTGTCCCATCTCCTGTGGTTCCATACATAGATGACCTTGTTGATCTTTAAGGGACTCTATTCTCCCTCTCATTGCTGTTTTGCTCTTAATATACTTGTGGAATGTCTTTGGATTATCTTCAACCTTATCTGACAAGGCTAACTCATATCCCCTTTTTTGCCCTCCTGATTTCCCTCGTAAAAATGTCACTACATCCTTTATACTCTTCAAGAGATTAACTTGATCCCAGTTGTCTGTATGTAATATACAACTCCTCCTTATTCATGACCAAAGCCTCAGTATCTTTATTCATCCATTGTTCCCTACTCTTACCAGCCTTATCCTTCACTCCAACAGCAACATAATGTCTCTGAACTCTCATTATCTTACTTTTGAAAGTCTCCTGCTTGCCATTCATCCCCTTACCTGCAAACAGTCCACTCCAATCAACTCTTGAAAGTTCGTGTCTCATACCATCAAATTTTGCCTTACTCCTATTAAAAACTTTGATTTTTATAACAAGGCCTATCCTTTTCCATAACTATTTAAAACTAATAGAATTATAATCACTGGTCCCAAAATGATACCCACACTAACACTTCAGTCACTTCTGGCATTGTGGCACAATAGGAGGCTCCAGCCAGAGCTCGTCCGCTCCACTCACTCTTTTTCTTCTTCTTCTCAGTCTTTTTCTCCGTTCTGTGGTTTTCTTCTCCTCTTCTGTCTTCTCAGACTCTCGGCCTCGGACACCCAGCTCCAGCTTCTGACTCCCAGCCTCTGAAGCAGGGTCAGCAGTCGGTAGCCTAGAGCAAGGACACCAGCGACCAATGACCTGGGGGCAGCGGATCAGTGTGGTCCTTGGCGGCAGTGGTTCAGTGCAAAGCAGGGGCAGTGGCCTGGTGCGGAGCAGGGCAGTGATGCCGTGCGGAGCGTGAGGGCAGCCAGCAGTCAGACCCCTGCGCTAGTCTTCTGTTGAGAGGCCCTGGAAAGAGACTGTGATGTTTGTCTTTTTAACTTTGATCCTTGTTTTTCTGACCTATGGTGATACTGTGTATAGCTGTAATGTAACTTTATTTTTCTTCTTTTCTCTATCCTGTAATTAAGAACTGTACCTAGGTACTCTGTACCCAAGATTGCGCCATGTGTTAGTGACATTGCTGCACTGTAACTAATCTTGTAATTGAAGAAGCTGTACCTAAGTACCTTTGTACCTAAGATGGTGTTGTAAGTGGTGACCTACAAACTTTTAACTGTATTCATTTGAGTACATGTGACAAAGAAGCTGATTCATTAATCCATACATTCATGCATTCATTCATTTGCCATGACTTATTTCCCGAGAAGGTTAAACTTTGCTTCTTCTCTGGCAGTTGTATCTACATATTGATAAAGGAAATTTTCTTGAACACATTTAAGAAATTCCACACCATCCAAGCTCTTAACACAATGGCAGTCCCTATGATTAAAACCTTATTATTCTTATATATATCTAAGATCTCTCTACACATTTGTTCCCAAATTCCTTCTGACTACTGGGGGGCTGTGATGGTGGCGCTATAGTACAATACTATCAATGTGATCATCCCTTCTTATATATAGCTTTACTGGATGATCTGTCAGAAATACCCTCTTAGAGTAGAGCAGTAATGTTTTCCTTAATCAAAATTGCCACTCTGTCCCCTCTCTTTCCTCACTTTCAGTCCTTCCTACAGCATCTAAACGCCTGTATGTTGAGCTGCCAGTCCTGTCCTCCTTAGCCATGTTTCTGTAATAGCTATGATGTCCCAGGCCCAGTTTCCATACATGCCCTGAGTTCATCTGCTTTACCTGTAGGACCTCCTTGCATTGAAATAAATGCAGTTTAATCCCTCAGAGTTAGCTCATTCTTGGACTTGCTCTTTTAAAAATCAGAACCATCCTCATCAGTCTCACTACTGCTTAGGATCACCCCACTTTTACATAATTTTAAAGGCTCCTGCATAGCACTAGTAAATTTCCCCGCCAGGATATTGGTCCCCTTCCAGTTTACTTGGTTCAATGAAATATGTAAAACTGAATAACCTATCTAAAGCTGTCAGGGTGGGTTATGTTAACATGACTGTTTCTGTGACATCTGAAAGCAGGAACCCTACCTGATTTGTTTTTTGCTTTTCATGCCCCAGGTGCACTGACATCAATTTGAACTTTGAGCAATTGTAAAATTTTAAAAAAAAAATCCCCAAGGGCACAACAAAAATGAAGTTGCTCTTCCTCTTGCAATTCTTGATTTATTGGTTTTTCCTGCTCATGGCCTACAAAATATAAAATTTTGTTTCAGCGGAAATTTATCAGAGGCACATTACTTAGTAGTGTTCTTCTTATGCATTTAAATATTTGAAGCTTTTTAAACATACTTTTGTAAACGGGTGCTTGTTTGGTTAAAGACAAACTCAAACTAAATAAGGAATAGAGAAGAGATGGGCTCAGTAATCCAGAGAGGGCTGCAGGAATTGGGAGCAGAGCTGATGCATCACTGAAAACCACAAAATGAAATGAGTGAAAGAATATTAAGTGTGCACATATGGAAAGACTTGACATGGAGCAAGTAGGACATCATCAAGCAATCACACTTTTCATAATTGCATGCCACTTGTCGACTATTTATGCTTCCTTCACATGGAGCTTTAATTGGTCCAAGACCTAAAGTACAATGGTCCTGGCTGCTAACACAAAAGTGTGGTATTTCATTGAGGCTGCTAATTTTGTATGGATGGTAGAGGTTAAAAGGAAGATGAATAATTTTCACAACTTTAAAGTTCAACCATGAATAAAGAAAATAAAATACATGTCTGTTATGTGTTGGTGGAAGTCAACATATAAAAAAGGTGTTTTTGGTATCGGTCCACACCTTTAGCAGATCCACAGATTGATATTTAATTGCCTTAATTTTATAATCAAGGTAAGTGACATGTATATTTTGCAGAGTTGTTTGGTGCAATTGTTTTTCCTGTTGCTGCCTTCTATTAGGTATCAGCTAATGTCAATTATTTTTGCATTTGTTATTTATTCATCGCTGGTTAGGCCAGCATTGCCCATTACCCTTCCCTAATTGCCCAGAAGGAAGTTTAGAGTCAACCACATTGCTGTGTGCCTGCCTTCCACAGCAGACCAGGACAGGACAGCAGTTTCCTTCCCTAAAGGACATTAGTGAACCAGATTGTTGATTTTTGGGAAAAGAAAGTGTAGTTTCATGGTCATCTGTCGAGGTGTAATTTTGACAGGATTTACACGTGATGTGTGTAAATAAAACAATTAACTGAATGTGAACAATTGATCATATGTGCTTGTGATTACTTTGACAAGATCATCTGAAACTATTTGACTTCTCAAAACTTGCCTTAAACTCAGAGCTGTCAAAGCAAAGAAGACAAAAAGCAACTCAAAAATTTCTTTTGTCGTAGGACTCAACAATGAAAACTTACACATATTAATAGTTCCTTTAACAAAGGCATTTTACAGGAGCATGATCAAACAAAATTTAGCATTGAATCACAAAACGAGATATTAGAACACATGAACAAAGTCTTGGTCAAAGTTGTAGAGATTTGACAACCTCTTCAAAGAAGAATATAGAGAAGTAAAGAGGCATAGTAGTTTAGGAAAGAAATTGAGAGCCTTGGCAGCTGAAACACAGCTGTCACTGATGGTGTGGATTCAAATTCAATGTGTAAAAAATCAGATTTGGAAGAGCACAGAGATCTCAGAAGATCATAAAATTGGTGGAACTTACAGAGGTAGGGACGGGTAAGACGAGAGAGAGTTGGAAAAAAAGAATTTTGGCTTCAGTGCAAAATAAACTATTCTTCTATTCACTGTTGATTTAAATGCTAGATTATTCCTGAAAGTTTGGCCACATTTGAATGAAAGTATTTTTGTGATTCAATTATAAAGCCATTTGCTTCAAAAAAACTGCTGAACAATATAGAATGTTGTCTCAACTTACAGATTGCATATGGGTGAGTGGGATTGGAACCACAGGCCATGTGGTAATGACTGACCTTCTATACCATGTCTATTTGATCAAGTTTATTTCTTTCTGGTACACTGCAGCTGCCAGTAATAGCATACCATCTGTGCATAAACAACAGTACTGATAACTGCTCATCACCTAACATACGGTGTCACAAGAGGCTCTGAGTACCAACTGTATTGGTGCTACTGATGCTGTAGAATTAATCCTCAGATGAGTTTGGGGAATAAACCTTGGGGCACAAACAGATGTGCAGTTTCCTTCTATGGTTTTTTTTTTTCTGTTCTATCCTTTGAAGTACACCAGCTTCTTCACCTGATGATTTTGGAATTGTTCTTGTTGTTTTATAATTCTTTTCATTCCAAGTGCCACGTTTTGGCCTGTCAGTGGAAAATGCTGAATCCTACCTGAATTAAGACTTTACTTGAAAGTGTTCTATAGAAATGCCAGAGAAAATAAAATGCTGACTACAATTTGAAGTCTGATAATAGTTTCTGAAAGATTCTTGAAACTTCAAACAACAGTGACTGGTTTTTAATTTTGATTATTTTAAATCAAAACTGATATCCAAAAAAAAGTTTTGTTATATCACTGATTTTTTAGTAGAGGAGGGGCGAATGCTTTTCTGGTTAGGGGGTATCAATCAAGTAGGCTGCTTTGACTTAGATGGCGTCAAGACACTTGTGGTATTGTTGGAGCTGCACGCATCCAGGCAAGTGGAGAGTATTCCATCACACCCCAGATAATAACAAGAGGAAGAGCAAAATTTAGGTCGACACTAGTGGTTGAGAACCCCTGCTTGAGAGAGGCCTGTAATTGCTGTAAACCCCAAGGCATTCTCAGTTTGGCTGTTTTCCATCAATATAATCAAGATAATTCACTCTGGAGGATGGAGCATTTGTCACCTGCTTGATGAGTGTTCTAGGCTGACAACTGCCAGATGAAAACAATCCTGACAAAGAAAATGAGGTGAACAGTCACCATTACAGCCACAGAGGTGGCTTAGTCTTCTATTCTGTTACGCAGTGCTGTATGTTCTGCAGAGGTCAGAAATTATCCATCTCAATAAATGCAACATCTCATACAAACGTTCTCAGTCGTGTTGACAAAACTGGATCTGCGTGGGTATTTTTGGTTGAGGCCTCCTAGTCAGTTCATGAAATGAGACTGCCCAGATGCTCCAGATGTATGTTGAGGTCTCTGCCGCAGCTGTTGTAGCTGTTGTGTTCCTACTTACTCACCCAGTAAGACAGTGAGAGCCACACCAATTATTAAGTTCAATAGCTGTTTCAGGGTTACTGAGCAAAAAGAACAGAAATGAGTAAAATTAATCGTCACAAGTAGCTTCAAATAGTAGCATCAACCTCCTGCCCTCATTCCCCAAATACATTGATATTAATGAATGCCTGAAGCTATTTGCCTTCTAAAATTATGCAACCTATTAATCCGCTTCCAAACAGTGTTCAAAATAGAATGAAGGGAACAAATTTGCTCTCAAATCTTTCAAATAGCCCACAAAAAATAAAGAACGGGGTGAAAAATTAATAACATTGATAAAAAGGTGGCTCCTATCTACCTTGATGGGAGGAGTGGTGAGTAGGGAGAGAGGAGCTGGTCCTTCAATCAGCAATTCTGACTCTCCAATGTTTGTTGTTCCAACTTCTCCAATCACTGGTTCCTCTGTCCTGCAATTGACGCTCCTCCAGAATCTGTAGCTGCGGAGTGAGGGATGGTTATCCCAGCCAGTCTTGTCTCTATCATACATATTTTGCTTCAAAATGTTAACATTCTCCAGGACAAGAAGATCAAGGAGTAAAAGAAAAATATAAAAGAACACATTCAACAGAGTTTCACTAAAGCTGCATCAGAATTCAAAGTTGTAGTTGGAGAGTTGGGGAAATGGTTTACTGTTTTCTGATGAGGAGAAAAAATGATTTGAGAGGAAAGAGAGAAAGGACAGGAGAAGGCAGACACCAAAGTGTAATACAGGAGAGAGATTTCTATATAACTAATAGACAATCCTTGATCATTTATAAGATAGAGGAAAGCTAAACTTATAAATTAGCAAAAGTCAATCAATAGCTTCAAAAAAATGTTAGCACAGGCCACAACTAGCTGCCAATTCAGAAATGGTCTTGATTATAAGTATATAACATGGAAATAGAGGAAACTTGTGACACAGTGGTCAAGATTCTATCTCTGAGCTTGGAGGTTTAGGTCCACATCCCACCTGCTCCAGAGGTGTGTAATAAAATCTCTGATAAGGTTGATGCAGAAAATATATATGCAGGTATTTCTCCTACAACATGATAGTTGCATTCTTGTGTGACCTCACACTATAGAAAATCGCCGTAGAAAATCACACTATAGGAAAATCGTTATAGAAAATTGTTATACTGCACAGTAGAAAGTTTATCTTATTCAAACAGCATCCACTATTCATCAATCACGTTACAGCCAATTCACATTAATAAAACATGCATTATAGCAGAAATACCTGTAGCGTGTTAATAAAGAAGCTCCCAACAGCTTATGATGAACTGGGTAGGTGTACCTGACCTTTCTAGGTGGTGGTGGGGAGGAGAAATAACTGTAAGAGATTCTGAAGAGGAAAATCCAAATGCTGAAGGCACAAAATTGATAGTAAAACTTCGGTCAAAGATAGTAAGAACAGTTGATCCTGGAATCAAAGATAACACAGTGTGGAGCTGGAGGAGCACAGCGGACAAGGCAGCATCAGTGGTGTAGGAAAACACCAACTTTCCTGCTCCTCTGGTGCTGCCTGGTCTGCTGTGTTCCTCCAGCTCCACACTGTGTTATAAGTGAAACTTTGGTAGTAAGATGAAAAGGCTCTTTTTTAAATTTGGATTTGTCATTGTAATCCAAATTTGAGAGAAAATACCAACAAACAAGGGAAGAGGATTTGTTGTTAACTAACTGCCTTGAGTGACTGGACCTGGGTTACTGAAAATGAAAAAGGGGCCCTCAAAAATCAAAAATTCTGAAATTCACAATAGTAGCCAGGTTGTTTTTCTTCTTGATGAAGACCCCTTGAAAAAAAATATTTTGACTCATGTTGTAGTGATTGGAATGAGGCTGGTCAGGTGGATCTCATTGAGCATGAGTTCTCCAATTGGAGCTGTTAACCTGTTAATCACGGAGTCCTGGCTGACAGATATAAACAGACTTTCAGCAATTCTCCTCACTCGTCAGAGTCCATGTACTGTGAATGTGTAAATAAAGAGTGACTTGGGTGACTGTATACCGGCCTCCGTGAAGTTATTTCAGTGATAACGAGAGATATAGTGTGCTCCTGAAGAAAATTTGCTCACAACTGTCATCTTTGGGTTGCGTAAACATGCCTTTATTTAGGAAGCTTGACTCTTTCGATGCTGACTTCGAAGACTGAGCCCAGTATGTGGAAGAATGCATTATTTTTTTCCCGGAAAATTACAATGGGGCTGATGACAAGCAACAAGTAATTCTTCTGGAACTAAAACAAAGTTACTGGAAAAGCTCAGTAGGTCTGACAGCATCTGTGAAGGAAAAAAACAGAGTTAACGTTTCGGGTCCGGTGACCCTTCCTCAGACTGCTTTTGACTCCTTGTGGACCAGCAGCATTTTCTGTTCTTAGGAACCTAACCTTCCCTGAGGCGCCTAATATTACAACCTCAAGCCTCCTCTAATTCTGAGATGCTATTGGCTTTGGCTGTTCGAAAACCAAAGGAATCTATCAGGATTTTGACGAATTTAAGACAAGTGGCAGAGGCATGTGATTTTGGGTTAATGCTGAATGGGATAAAGAGAGCCCTTTGGTATGTGGGATTAATGATGTAACCATGCAAAGGTGCCTAGTAACTAAAGCCCAACTGGACTTCAGACAGGCACTACAACTGGCTTTATCATTTGAAAATCCAGCAAGTGGAATATGTGAGCTACAGGATATCCCAATGGAAGTCCATATCCCCACCTGAGACACTGTGCTTTGGGAACACCACTTGAGTGGAGGCAATCTTATAGACTTATACAGGACATATCCTGAGCAGTAGGACCCTCAGTCAGCCCACAGCAAAATGCCAAATAAAAGCTGAACCTCGACCAAATGTTCTTCAGGATCCATGCCGGCAAGCCATTGTAGTTGCTGCTGGTATGCAAACTTGAGATAGCAAAGGAGTCATACGAAGCATGTCTTGAGTAAGAGAACTCATAGGCTGGTATCCAGAAAAGTGCACACTCTGGAAATTTCACCTACATGTGGGGTGGAAAAGTTGAATTGCTTAGCAACATCCAAATCAGAACCAATTGAAATAAATGTGTGGTTAAATGGCTGCCTGGTTGTAATGGAGGTTGATACCAGCGCAGCTACATCGGTGATTGCAGAAGGAGTCTTTAACAAAATTTGCTTCGGACTCCAACCCTTAAGTTTCCACAAGACTTCAGCCAGACTGAGAAAATGTACTGGGGAACCATTACAGATTAAGGGTAGGACTTTGGTTCTAGTCTCCTATGAGAAGCAGTTGGTGCAGTTACTACTGATTGTAGTAAAAAGCTCAGACTTAAGATTGATGGGGCAGAATTGGTTGAGAAAATTTTACCTTGATTGGCTCAACATACTTCTATTCGAAAATGGCTACCTGAGTGAAGTTCTAATTAAGTACCCAGAAATTGTTCCGGAAGTTCTGGGAAGTATCAAAGGAGTGCCGGCTCCCACGTCTGTAACAGAGCTTAGTTCTTTCCTTGGGTTGGTGAATTATTATGGAAAATTAACCTGGCCTCCATCTTAGCACCCTTACACCTGCTATTGAAAAAGGGTCAGCCTTGGAAATGGTCACGTAGCCAAGAAGTAGCCTTTTGGGAAGTGAAAAATCAGCTATCGTCATCTAAGCTGTTGGCCCACGTCAGTCCCAAGCGAGATGTGGTGCTGACATGCAATGCCTCCCCTAATGATTTCAGGGTAGTGATGGATCACCAACGGCCCAAAGGAGAGAAATGCCTGACAGCATACGCTTCCCAGACTTTGGCTGATGCCGAACGCAATGTGCCCAGATAGAAAAGGAAGGTTTAGTGGTCATCTTTGATGTGAGAAAGTTCCACCAATACCTTTACAGATGTAAAGTTGTAATAGTAAATTTGGATCACAAACCCCTAATTAAAGAAGACAAGGCCATGCTACCTATAGCCTTTAGTCGAATTCAGCAGTGGGCCCTTATTCTCAGTGCGTACAATTACAAGTTAGAACATTGTCTAGCAAGCCAAGTGGCAATTGCAGATGCCTTGAGCCATTTCATACTGGCAGATACACCACCAGTGGTGCCTCTCCTGGAAGATTCTGTTCTGGTTTTAAACTTTCTGGACACCGTTCCAGTCACCAGACTGTGGTCACAAAAAAATCCTGTCCTGACAAAACTGAAACAGCTGGTGGTGATGGGGGAACAAACAGGCCATCACATCCAGAACAGAAACGTTTCTGGACTTGGTGAAACCAAATCACTGTAAAGGTTGGCATATTCTTAATTCTTAATATTCTTTCCAACATCTTCATTTTGGAAACCCCTGGATGACCCTGGTGGAGTTCAGCCAAAATGAAGATGTTTTGAAGATGAACATTTTGGCTGAACTCCACCAGGGTCATCCAGGGGTTTCCAAAATGAAGATGTTGGAAAGAAGTTACGTCAGGCAGCCAGGATTGGATGCCAACATAGCTGCATTGGTGGGGCAGTGACTAGAGTGCCAACAAGGACCAAAGTTACAGCCAGATGCTCCCTCACATGGGAATGGCCGGGTAAACCTTGAACTCAGTTACATGTTGACTATGCCAGTCCTTTTTTGGCTCAATGTTCTTGGTCATTGTGGATGCCCATTCAAAGTGGTTGCACTTGCATAGAGTTCATTCGTCAAACTCAGGAATGACAATTGAAAAACCGCAAGCGTCCTTTGCCATACACGGACTCCTGGAGATATTGGTCACAGACAATTGGATGTCATGTACCAGCAGGGATTTCGAATACCTCCTAAAGTCAAATGGCATTTGGCATGTTCAGACAACTCCACATCGTTCATTGTCCAATGGTCTGGCAGAAAGGGCCGTCCAAACATGGAAGGCAGGCTTAAAGAAACAGTGTATAGCTTCACTCGATACCAAATTACCCCAGTTCCTGTTTAATTATAGGGCCACCCCTCATGCGACTATAGGAATAGCTCCAGCAGGGTTGCTGATGAGGAGAGGATTCTGCACCAGGTTAAACTTGATATTACCAGAAATTGGGGGGAGGGTGAAATGGCATCAGGAATGCCAATGCCAGCCATATGCCTCCTCTAAGCAAGAGAAACAGTTTATTTCAGGGGACAAAGTTTGGTATCAAAACCCATGAAATGGCCCTACATGGGTACAATGTGAGGGCAATGCAAGTCAAGTCCTATGACATACACATTTCGGGTGGGCGAGGCATCCTGAGCAAACATGTAGATCACATGGAAGCCACTAACTCGCAAATAGGGCAGGAGCAAAACATACCCGGCCCCTCAGAACAGCCTGAAAGTCTGTCAGAAACTGTTGGTTCTCCCCTTCCGTATAGCATCGAAGAAACCTCAGAGTCTGAGATTGATGCAGCCGAGGTCACAATGTCAATACCATTACTGCCTGAAAAAGGGGAGGAATTTACTCTGCAATGTTCTGGGTGCAAGAGATGGGTCATAATCCAGTACATGCCGCCCATATCTGAGACAGTCGGGGGAACCAAACCTGGGGCGAAAACATCTCAAGAGAAGCTAGAAGAAAAAGAACAGGCCTGCACCCCTGGACTTTGTGGGGGAGGGATGCAGTGATTAGAATGAGGTTGGCCAGATGGATGTCATTGAGTATGAGTTCCCTGATTGGGGCTGTTAACCTGGGCCAAACAGGGAGTCCTGGCTGAAAGATATAAACAGGATTCTCAAGGATTCTCCTTACTGTAGGGGACCAGCGTTGAGCTAATTGGTCAGAGTCCATGCACTGTGCACATATAAATAAAAGGTGACTTTGTGGTGGGCTACTGGCCTCCTTGGAGTTACTGCACATGCTTTCAAACTCATGAGCTTTACAGACAGTGTATCACAAGACCCTAATTTGCAAGCCATTCATTCCCATCACAGGAATAAAAGTTCAGACAGCTGTGAAGTGTGCCTTAACAAAATGGCAGTAGGCATATAGCAAACAGCAATGATTTAGTAAGACTATTTTCCCAAATTTTATCATTCCAACTATCAGAGCAGTTGGGATTGGAGGTAAAATTCCTCACCCTATCATCCCTCAAACATATTTTAAAATATTGAAAATAAAAACTTTGGAAACATTATTTTGTATAATCTGGCTTTATTACTGTTAGACAGCTACTAATTCATATACTGTATCTAAGATGTTTTTAGAATCAACTGACAGTTTGCTAGACAGCAACTCAAATTTCCGAAAAACCAACACAAGCTAACTTCTAATCTCAATTTTATTTTATTTCAACCTTATTAGTCAAAAGACCTGAAAGGATTAAGAAACACCGGATAGAATAGGTCTTATGTTTTAAATGAAGAATATTCAGAGTACTGTTTTTGTGCCAGGTTTTTTTCCTATCATCAAGCAGAAAGTTATTCTGCATGTTTTGTTGTGAATAGCTTTATTGATCTGATGGCAGTATTTGGCAAGAATTCTTTAAAAGTAAAATTTCCTGAGTTGCTGACTGCAATGTCTTTTTGAAACTTGGACCATTTGCTTATTTGATGTAAAAAAATGTTAAATTTCAAAATGTTATTAAATTCACAAACGTGTAAAATAAAATGTAAAAGAGTGACATTTTGTCCAAGTATTTTCTCATTGAGATTTCTCCCCTTGGACTTTGCACTTCATCCACAACCCCTCCCCAAAAAACCCCTCCACTTCAGACCAATTGAACCAAGTACCATCCTATATTTAAGGCCATTCAATATAGGAGCAGGCTATTTAGCCCCCAGAGCCCACTCTACCAGTTAATGAGATAATGGCTGCTCTTCTTCAACACCATCTTTCTGCACTAACCCCATATGTCTTCATGTTTTTAATATGTAGAAATCTAAGACTCTGTCTTGAAAATATTCATGAAGATATTCAACAAACAAGACTCTACAGCTCTCAGGAGCAGAGAATTCCAAAGATTCACCATCCTCTGAGTGAAGGAATTCTTCCCAACTCAATCCTAAATAACCTGCCCCTTCTGGTGAGGCAGTGTCCCCTGATTTTAAAATTTAATCTCCATATCTCTGATGGCACCACAAAGGGCTATTATAGCAAGGCCTGATTACTCTTCCACCGTTATAATAAGTATTAAATCTGGTTCATAATCTCTTCCTTACCTTGAAGGATTTGGCTGAACTACTCCCCAAAACCCTCTTGACTGTTTTTACCTCACACAACACTGATACGATCCCACAGCAAAAGTGCTATGTTTTAAAGTAAACAGGATATGAAGGACCTTACATTTAAAAAATTGTACGTAGGCATCTGTTACGATGCTTATCATGCTGAAATGAATCCATATTAGTGGACACAGGAAACACTGTTTTATAGTGTTTTGGAGAATCAATAATACTTGAAAAGTAAATATCGTTTAGGAGGCGATAAAGGAAGGGACACTTGCATTTACATGGTGCCTTGTTGTGCATGTCAAACAAGTCAAAACACTCCATCTGTATTGAATGGAAATGCACGAATTGTTATGTAGGCAAATCTGGCAGTCATTTAACACATACAGCATGAATGTTTATACATTTTTGCCAGTAGCAAAGAAAAGAATATTTGGCTAGAACACAAGAAAAAAAACCCTGTTCTTTTTTAAACACTGCCAGAGGATTTTTAAATTCTCCATGAGAAAATTAATAAAGACATCACCAATTCAGTTAAGGGCTGATACTTGGGCTATATAGCAGACCTGCAATAATGCACTGGAGTGTCAGCCTAAGTCATGCTTTAGGACAATGTCAGTTTAGCCAAATTGATATTACTTTCACCTCTAAGTCAAAAGGCTGTGAATGTAAGTAATATTTAGGTGCTTGAACAAATAATCTAGACTAATGTTTTCGATAAGTACCAAAGGAGAGCACTGCACAATCCTTCATTACAGGCAGAATTTTATAGGGCCTGAGCAATGTGGGCTATGGAGAGATGTGTGGCAGTATTGGGCAAGAAGTCCAGCAAAGCACATCTTAACTTTCTTCCTGCAGTGTTTGGCATTCCTCTAAATGGCTGAGACTGCTTTAACCTGGGTGGCAACATTGGTCCAGGCTGGCAGAGCCTGGTACCATGGCCTCCACAGCTGCCCCCAGCAGAAGAGGAAGTCTTGCCTGTGCATCATCCTGTCCAGCAGGAGTTCCAGAACCTTGTCTGTATGCAAGATGCCAATTTCCCTGTGTCTGCAATATCCATGGACAATTTCAGAAATCGTGCAGGACAGCTCCGGACTGACAGTGCTTGTCTGAGTACATCAAGGATGCCAGACAATTCCAGGATGTCCAGTGAATGGAATTTTTTTTTCTAGGAACGGCATGTGGTAGGGTAGGGCAGGAATTAATATGATGAGTCTCATAAAATTCAGTGAGAAAATCTGCTCGGTCTCCCCTCGAGAACCCCTCTAATCAGCTGAATATGACTTGCACTTAGCCAAAAAAACCCTAAGATTCAGCCCTCTTTCTTCTGTTCCACTAGTTTAGATGCATGTTAAAGATTTCATATCAGCATTCATTGAAGAAAATAGAATTTCCCCTATATTACACCCTTGGCCAACATCTACCTTTATTGTGCAAATTTGCTGCGCACAGAAACTCTGCAGTACTCATCCACATGAAGTTGAACAACTCATGAAATGCTTGAGATATGATGAGGTTCTACATAAATTTATTTCTTTTCACCCTCAAATCCTGGCACAGGAGCTTGAATACATACTTCTGGCTCACAAGAGTGCTACCAAGTCTCTTCAGTATTATTACAGCTGTTTAACAACCATCCTCAAAATTTGCAACCATGAGCTCATCAGAACTGGAGTAGTACTAAATGGTGAGGGAATTTTCTGAGACACGCTGATGACAATGATTGAGAATTTGAACACATAAAGCATCCATTAGTGTACTAGTGTCTTGTTTTGCTTTTAATGCTGGTCAACCTGTAGAGTTTGATAGCCAGCACCTGGACAGAAGGATTCAGCATGCCCATCATTTGGCCTGGCTGGTAAAAGAATGTTCCTATTGTTAGAGATATGACTGGTAACTTTGAAATCCTTTCCAATCTGGTGTACCAACTGAAATTTCTGCCGATTTACTTTTGTTTTGACTGTTTTGAAATTAAGAGTGTTCTAGTAAGTATTCCAGACTAAAGAAAAATTATTTGCTGGGGCAGTATATGAAGCCACAGACTTTGTCTCAAAATAAAACAAAGTTGTGTTTTTGCTACAACCCAATGAGGAACAATTATGATTGTATGTGATTATGTAAAATGGATGATTATGAGTTAGCAATCTGTTTTATACCTGAAAGAATATACCCCCCTCACACTGGCTTCAATGCAAGTAAAAACAGTGAGACATATAAAATAGGCTACTGATGCCTTTGCTCATTTGACAGTACTGCACAAAATCAAAATTATCCTCTTTGATAGAAACCAATTTGAGAATAAATTATACTATGTTAAAGCACCAGCTGTCTGTCTCCTTACGTTAAATTAGTTAATGAGGTAGAAAATATGAGGTAGGAAGCATTAAGATAGTGAATAGTTCTTTTTTCTAAAAACTGCAGTATTTTTGAATGTGGGATAAGTGAGTTGTAGCAGAGTATTCTAACCATCACACCAGTGATACAGCTCAGTCTCCTCCTGAATTCCACAGTTCACCAGTATGACTGAATTTAACTTGTGAGTCAATGTTTGAAAGTAAATCAATGTAACACATTTTTATAGTAAATGATGTTAGTAAGATTTGCTGTGAAAGTGCAGTGAATAACTAAACACAGAAATGATCTAATAAAGGAAGAATACATCAGATAGCCTTAGAATATAGAAGGAGACCATTCAGTCTATCATACCAGCGCCATCTCTTCAAACAAGCGATCCAATTAATCCTAACACTAGGGTAAAGTTTATTGCGAAATGAGCTGGTATGTAACTTATGAGAGATAAAGTTACAATCCAGGTAACTTAGTCTCTATTAAAACAGAACAGAAATTTTAACCGGGGATAGCAGGAACTGCAGATGCTGGAGAATCTGAGATAACAAGGCGTAGAGCTGGATGAACACAGCAGGCCACGCAGCATCAGAAGAGCAGGAAGGCTGATGTTTTGGGCCTCGACCCTTCTTCAGAAATGGGCAGAAATGGCCCTGATTGAAACACGGAATGCAGTGCAGCCCACCCTTCCAGTAAAGCATTGTGGAGCGGATGATAGGGCTCCTCAAAATGAGGTTCCAATGGTGGATCAATATGGAGGGCCCTTGCAATCACCTTCAGGTAGAGTGTAATCCTGGAATGCTGTCCTCTGTATTTCTGGAGCAGGCAAAGAGAGAATACCATGAACACTGGGAAGAGCTAGGAGAGTGGCTGCAGTCTTCTGAGGAAGAAGATGAGAAGGTACTTCATTTTCATCATGATAGAGTGATGCAGCCATGGGTTCAACAAGTCAGACAGAGCCTGATTGATACACACATCCAAAAGATCTGAGTTGGGGTGAATAAATCATTCATTGAATGTATATTTTTCATTGTCTGAAAGGCATGGAGTCCATGTTTGTTCATAAATGATTTGTAGCTTCTTTATTCTTTCTTCTCCTTTCTTCTTGTGAGCAGAAATTACTTTTGTCAACAGTTGGAAGGATTTCTAACATTTGCTGCTCTGGAAGATTTGGGCAGATGACAAAATTATCAATGGCTGACATCATGGATCATATCCAGCCTGGGGCTGAGCAGGTGCCTTGGTCTCTGGCAGTCCAGCGATCTAGGGCTTTTCTTCCTTAGTCAGCTGCAGAGACGTGCCAGTGATGTGCTCACCAAATTATGCTCCCACAACCAATCTCGATAAAGTACCTACTGGGGTATGAGTATTTGAGATGGTGAAGAATACAGGAGAAAGCCTTTCCAGTGCATCCCTTAAGAGATCTGTGAAGAAGTAGCTGATGGCCAGTGAAGCTGAAATTTTAAGGGCATTGGCTGTGTGAGTGCCTCTGATGCCTGTGTAAACAAAGAAAGTTGTGCAATAAGAGAAGTTTGAGTATGCTGTGAATATGTTCATAGTGGTAGTAATGGGATAGCAGCACAGCTAAGTTAAATGAGTTGGAGGACTTGGAGGCCTTGACATCCGCAAATGAGTATTCTTGATTCCCCTTGCATGAGTTCAAGGATCTTTTCCTCACAGGAAGAAACACTGCGTGTTTCTCTTCATAAGGAGAAGAATATTGATCACCCACCACCCTTTCTGACCTTATACAAGACATTTTCTGCTGCAGTGAGAAAAAAGGAGCAATTGAGTGACGTGAAAGTATTTAGAACAGCTCTTGGTGGTGAGGTGTCTTGAGTGATTGGTAGGAAGTGCAGAGGGCAGGAAGGTTTAATAGTTTGGGAGGATGAGTTGGGTGAGAGCCAACATTGAGACAGGTTGACCATGAGTCTGTGGGGAGATGTCTGCAATTGCAGAATAGAAGTGAGTATGAGGTAGAAGAGGGATGATGATGATGGCAATTACCCTTGCAGAGTGCACAAGATCGTTGAACTACTTACAGCATTGACTGTGTGTTTCATGTGACTGTAGAAATGATACTAACCCAGATGGCTATCTTCATCTGTGCTGGCAGTGTCTGATATCATGGTCTCCATTGCCAGTTCTGAGGAAAGATGATGGCCCTTATCTCCACTATCCCAACCATCGAGACTTCCAGTTTCCTGTCAGTTAACTAGGGTGCCAACTTTGCTTGCTATATCTCTCTTATAAATATGCTTGAACAATGTACTTAGAACGGTAATTCCTGGCTTGCAGCTTTTGAACAGGTGCGCCGCTGGTGATTGAATGTGGTACCCCTGATATCAATGCCAGAAGATCCCTGCTGTGATGGGCACTTTCATCTTTGCGAGCTCATGATTCAACAAGAAGGGTGCCATGGAGACCAAATACATAATTAATGAAGTTAACAGTGGAAGATTGTGAGAAAAGTCACCATAGCACCCAAAATGAAACCATACACAAATTTTCCCAAAACTGACATAGCCAAAATTCAGCCCTGAGAATTTGATTAATCCTGAGGTAAAAAGGTATGATAATTCTGAGCTTCCATTAAAAAAATAGGAGTAGGAGGAATCCCTTCATAATTGACTTTGTTTTGTAAAACAACAGGTCATTAGAAGTTGATATAGCAGACAGCTTATGGTTTGTTCTGTGTAAGTCTCTATGCGGTGATAATGACACTGCACTCTCAGTATGATCGAGTCTGTCTTAAAGTTGAGTAAGGTCATAGGTTAGGAGAATATGCAAACTGATTTCAAATTTTGATGGTGAATATGATAGAATCAAGGCTTTGTTTTGTTTCCAAGTATTTATAAGAGTAGAAGATAATCCCAGTTTTTAAAAAAAATGCTTTTTCCTGTATTATTAGTGAAATTACTCATTTGAAAGGCGATAACAAGAATGGCATGGGTGAACAGAGAACGTAATTTGCAGCCATGTAAGATTGGATTGACTAGATTCACTGATTGTTGCTAAATATACTAAAATTGCAAATTAAGTTTTAAGAGGGACCACAGCAGTTCAAGTTACATGCAAGGTATTTAAAGTCTAGGGCCCCAAATCTGGGGATGGGGTGGCTAGCAGTAAGAAAGTGACATAGGACCTCATCCACTGCTTTAAAAATGGAGCAAGGCTACTTTAACACCCCAGGTTTATTTCAATCTTGCCAGATGATTTTAGTTGGAAGGAAGCAATAGTGTGTACCTGAAGCCAGTGGGCCTGTTCCCACACCAGGTATAAATGGTGACCTTAGATTTTGGGCCACATCATGTTTGGAATGTCTGAGAATCCAGGGCAGTGGAAGCCTCAGTTTTCATGAATCCTCCTGATTTCAGACAGGAGCAAAAAAGAAGTACCTTTATTGTAGTGTGCTTCCAGGCAGATCCCAGTGGGCTTTGCTCAGTAGGAAAGCCAAAGCATCTCCTCCTCTCTGAGCTTTGGTAAAATTTCATCAGATTCCAACGTGTTCACCTAACACAGAATTCCACCAGTTTGTGGAGTTTTTTTCTGTTAAAAACATTAAAATTTGTTAACATTGGAAGCCAAGCAATGTTGTGGATTTTAATCCGACCCCTACATAACGCAAGAGGATTAGAAACGGTACCCAAATTGCTCTTGATAAATCTTACGTGGGAGAGAGTGCATGGTGGAGTAATCTTAACTTTAAACATGTGGTGTCAGGCAATATCAAGTTGATGCAGTTGGTCTGAATTGTCCTATTTTATGCCCTCATTGAAAATTAACATTCTTTTATTTTTGTGTTAGTGCACGTTGACTTTTTGTCAAAATATATATTCTTCATTCACTCTGTTACAGTCATATGTCCTCATAGATCCTCTTGTGCTCTAGTTCGTATCAAGCAACAAAATCTTTGACATTTTGGCACGTGGAAGGTGGTCTTAAAAATGCCATTTTACTCTTATACTGTTTGCTCTGAACAACACATTGTTGTATTGAACTAATTAAAAAATATCATTGACCTTTTTCATATCTTTTAAAATGAGAGGCACTCATAAAGTGATGAGATAAAGGAGCAGAATTAAGCCATTTGGCCCATTGAGCATACTCCATCACTTGATCATGGCTGATACGTTTCTCATGACCATTCTCTTGCCTTCTCCCTCTAAGCTTTAATTCCATTTTTAATAAAAAAGATTTTTAAGTTCTACCAACTTCCATGGTGGGATTTAAATCCATTTCCCTGGAGTGTTTATCTGGTGCCTATAAATTGCTAAACCAGTGATTTTTCCACCATACCATCATCTCTCCCAGACAATCTGGCTTTTTGTAACAATTACATCCCATTTGTATGAAATTATTTAAAGATATTACACACAAAACTCTCTTGCACAATCCTAATTAGTCCAAGACGATCTAAAACCTGGCAAACATTTATCAGTGCTGGGGAAATGTGTTATTTGTTTTCGAGAAAAAGAATTGCATCATGAGAGCTTTCAAAACTAAATCTGACCAGTCTTGCAGAAAACTATCAGAAGTTCACTACATAGGGGAACTGTCATCAGGAGAAGCACCATCAACCACAAATCAAATAGGAGACGGAGCCTTGAGAGGAAATCAATTTAGGTATACAATTGAAGGTGCTGGATTTATCAGAGGTGGTAAGAAACCAGTGTGTATGAGTAACAGCGAAGTCCAAAAACCACATCTAAAATGAATAACCCAACACATCAGGGCTTTAAAATTACAATATTTGTATATTATTATATGTAACCTTAATGAGTTTGAATCAAATTCCTTTACTGTTTAAGAGCTCCTAATCCAGTAGCCTAATTTGAAGGCACGGATTGTTTCCACAAAATGTATTATTGTTTCTTTCCCCAGTTACCCTTTTCCCTGAAAAATTACATTCTGAAGAGGCATCATCGACTCAGATAGATTCCACTTTCTTGATCTCATTTACTCATTTGTAATTGCAACATTTGCATGGTTAAAGTAAATTTAGACTTATCCATTAAGTATGAGCAATGACCTGTGATTTTATTTGCAACATGAAGTGAATGTGAGGAAAATTGACTTTTAGTATAATCTAAACCCCATTGAACATCAAATCATCATGGAATCATTGTAATTTGTATAATTTATTCAAACACAATTTTGAACAAAACACTGGATTGAAGACTTAATCTGCGAATGAAACTTCTAAATGTTCTTTAAAATTTAATCCTTCGAAGAATGTATTCTAATTGTAACGTTTGAACCGGGGTAATAAAGAAGTTGAAGTAATGCTAACCTCGTGTTATGCATGTGTCATGTGCACAATGTTAGTTTCCTTCCTTATCCAATTTACCTGCAGCAAAAAGTCAATATTGTGACAAGGAACTTAAGCAAGTAGAACAGTGACTATATGAAACTTAAGTTCTACCTGAACTGTTTCAAATGTTCAAAAGTTATATATGAATTTTGCTTGGATAGTAAATTGAGGGAAGAGTTTTGAGCAATATGACATTCGTAGAACAGTACTGATATTAGAAGCAATTTGAGGTGATTATATGAACATGCTACAACAATGAGGTATGCTTTATTTTTCCATATGACATAGCAATAACTGAAAGTCTACATCAACTGATACCATGAAAACTTGATAGAGATAAGGCAACAAGCTCTAAGGATGCGACATTGTACATCTCTTGTAAAACTAATCCTGAATCCGAAATTTAAAATCTCAGGTTTTGATATCAACAATGATATTTGAACAACCTTGTGTAATTACATTAATTTTGATTATTCTAAATACTGTGGTTTTACAGTTTTGCTCTGGAATTAACAGCACAGCAAACTGCTTATTACTTGTATCATAAAATGAAGTAATATTACCCATAAGTATCCCAGTCAACTTTGTGTTTCTTTTAAATTTGGGAAGGGAGTAGAATACAAATAGGGAATTCTGAAGATACTTCTTTTCTCAGATAGCATTCAGAATGTGGAACTCTACCGTAGGGATTAATTGAGGTAAATGGTATAGAGGTATTTCTGTGAGTAAACATTAAAAAAGAAAAACAAACAAAGTAATGCTGGTACAGTTAAATGATGAAGGATTTGAGGAAGCTCAAGTGGTATATAAATGTCATCAAGGGCTGTATGGCCTATATCTGTGATTTTAATAGTAAAGCTCAGGAAATATGTCATGAAATATCCAGCTTAAGAATCCAATATGAAAACAATGGAACAGCATCCCTCAATTCATAATGACTAGAAGAAACAAAGGAACAGTCAACAATACCATATGCGTGGGTGGCATGGTAGCTCAGTGGCTAGCATTGCTGCCTCACAGTGCCAGGGGCTTAAGTTCGATTCCAGCATTGGGTGACTGTGTGGAGTTTGCGTGTTTTCCCTGTGTCAGTGTGGGTTTCTGCTGGGTGCTCTGGTTTCCTTCCACAGTCTGAAGATGTGCAAGCTAGGTGGATTGGCTTTGCTGAATTATCCATGGCGTTCAGGGATGTGTGTGTTAGCTATGGGAAATATAGAGGAGGGCTGATGGGTCTGGGTGGGATGCTCTTCAGAAGGTCTCTGTGGACTCATTGGGCTGAATGGTCTGTTTCCACACTGTGGGGAGTTCTATGAATGAGCAACTTGTTAAAACTCTGCATTCTTTCATGGTATAATTTGTTTGCCTTTAAAAATTTATTTTATCTCATCAAGTTCTTAAGCATCAACTTTCTGAAATTAATCTCTGCTCAATGACTCAACAGCCCAGCTAGACCATAGGTTGAAGAAAAAGGAAAGAACTGCAGTTGTTGGAAATCAGTTGATAGAACATTCTGGAAACTCAGCAGGTCAATAAGTATCTGTTGAGAGCACAAATGAGTTAACATATTGGGTGTAGACCTTTTGCCATAAAACATTGTAATTTGATGTTCACTCATTCAGATTGAAATATGATGTGGGGATCGAGGACGTAAAAGTGTCAAGAAGTGAATAGTTTCTGTGTCCTATTGTGAACAGATTCTAGACAGGTGGTAGATTTGTAGGTTAAAGGTGTGAATTCTCTGAAAGATAGATTTGTGGTGCTGAGAAACTCCCTGCTGTGGATCCAATATTAAAACCATGGAACAGCATCTCTCAATTCATTATGAAGAAAATCAAACATTCTTTTGGGAGGTGCAATTCCATTAAAGCTGGACTAGTTGTAAGGCAATTTTGCACCGATGCTCTTACAAACCTGATGTTCAAAATGAGTGTGAAGAATATTCAAATGGACAAGCTAAACTAAGTAGGAAACCTTGGAATGCTGAGCAGCTTCTATGATCAGTGCATTGTAAACAGGAAGCTTGCACTTTGCTGCAACATGTATTAATGTCTATTTCAGAGTTGTGCACTACATGTTCTTTTAAGCACAATGCACCATTTGAACTAAATGTGAAAGCATCGTTCTAATATGTCTATATCTTGGTCAAGTGCAAAACTATTTCTATTGTGCTGTGCGATGTCAAAGAGAAAGTCATTGGACAGAAACAACAGCCTGAATGAAAACTAACTATTGCTTCAGAGGCAATGTAACTGAGTCTTCAGCACCATAGGGCATATTCCAGGCTCAATAACCCATTAACCCATGAAGTTTCCTTTTGCGATACAATTCTTATTTTGAAGTGGTTTTTAACACATTGCATTGGTAATGTTATAAACATCTAACTGTATATTTGTTTATTGATCTCAGCTGATTCCGTCATACCTCCCATGACATGCATCAATAAAAAATGCATCAGCTTGTAAATAATGTACTCAACTTACATTTAGTAAATCATGGGCTGTAATTTTTACTACTCTAAATGCAGGCTGGGAGGTGGGAACATAAAATAGTGGCTGAAGACATCAGAAGACCACCCAATGACTTCCTGTTGATGTGGAATAGTCTCCAGGTGGGAAGCTCAGCAGCATAGCCACCCATCAATCAGAAAAAAATATTCAGCTACTTTCGAACACTTTACTGCTATTTGCAGAGGTTACTGTTGCAGGGGATGATTATCAAGGGAGAAGAATGATGGAGTGTCTTTCTTCATGTTTGTTTCGTGGCCTATAGAGAAACCACACAACTGCCACTTCTGCTATCACACACTGCTACTGCAGCAATTCACCCCTCCATTTTCCAGATCCTCCCTACCTGGTGGACTTCACACTGCATCAAGAAATGCCTACCTGTCCTTCAAGGCACTTCAAAATATAGTTCATCCATTTTTTTTCTTCCTTTAGCCATAGCAGTAGTCACTCTATCCATGATGCTACCAAGGCTACTAGGCTGTTGGATTTCTGATTGGGCAGGCAACTCTTGGGCACAGGCCTACACTCTCAATCTAGTGTGGTCTCACATTGGCCACAGGAATAAAATGCAATTCACAATCCCATCACCCATCCACGCGTAATTGTGCCTTGCTTTCAATCTTAGCAACAGGACAACCCAATTTCTGATAAAATTCTAGCCTGTTTCTTGTTAAGGTAGTCAAAAGTTATTTCGCACACAATACCTTAAATTCTTAAGATCTTATATCAAATACACAACATTTATTGGGAGACTTTTTTGTGATCAGTAATTGGAAAAATTGCAGCATGCTTGGTTAATCAATAATTCCATGTGCAAATTTGTAAATGTTTATAAATTCTTATTATATCTTGAAGAGTGTCTGGATCTTATTGTTGATTTTAAATCAGAATAAAAACGTGTTCTTTTGTTTGCTGCAATCCAGCCAGGCATGAATCTGTAAACTGCTTCACACAGGAGTCAATCTGAATTTCCCATCAGTTTCTGATCCAATGAAAGTCAGTCCATGTATACTAGTTTTTTATAGTGTCTCAGAAATGTGGGTTGATTTTATAGGCAGCTGTTATATAAGCCATTCATTCCTCTTCAGCAAATACTAGTAAATTCCAGCAAGTTTTTTCCAATGAAAGTTTAGCTTACTTGGCTGGATGACTGATTTGTGATGTTGAGTGATGTTAATAGCATGGGTTAAATTCCTGCACCAGCTGAGGTTACCATGAAAGACTCTCCTTCCCTTGCCCGAGGTGTAATGACCTTTAGGTCAAACTACCACCAGTCATCTCTCTAATGAGAGAGCAGCCCTATTATCTGATGAAACCATGGCAATTTAGCCTTTATTTTATCCGTAATATCTTAAAATCTTAAAATCTGAATAGCTACAACTTACAATACTTTAAAAAATGATTTTTTTCATTCCGTCTAATTATGAAAATGTAACACTAGTTTGTTAATTGGAGAAAAATGCAAATTCACTCAGCTTGTGATGTTACAGGGCTTTGATTAAAACTTATCCAGTTCCCACAAAAATAACAGATGGGGGAAAGACCCTAAAATAAAACAAAGAACTATGGATGCTAGAAATCTTTAAATCAAAAACAGAACTTGCTGGAGAAATGCAGAAGCTCTAGCACCACCTGTGGATAGAAAACTGAGTTAACATTGCGAGTACCCAGCAATGGTTCTTCAGAACAGGGAAAGACGATCTAGATTGTCCCAGACAATTGAGATATGTTGGGTGGATTTTCATAGTCCTGATAGGGACCAAATGGAGTGGAACTGGAAAAATGTTATCACTAAGCTTGAAGATCTGCCTTTATTCCTGCCCTCAAACAATTTCATAAGGGCTCAGGATATTTGTAATGGAAACTTCATTCAATGGATGATTATATTTTGAAGTGCCTTGAAGGACAGGTAGGCGTTTCTTAATGCAGTGTGAAGTCCACCAGATAGGGAGGATCTAGCAAATGGAGGGGCGAATTGCTGCAGTAGCAGTGTGTGAGAGCAGAAGTGGCAGTTGTGTGGTTTCTCTATAGGCCACGAAACAAACATGAAGAAAGACACTCCATCATTCTTCTCCCTTGATAATCATCCCATGCAACAGCAACCTCTGCAAATAGCAGTAAAATGTTCGAAAGCGTTTTCATGATTATTTGGCATGGTTTAATTACATGACAGGGTGCTGTCACAAAAAAGTATCTGAGTTGGAACCCATATTCAATGATAAGATTAGAAAAGTCCAATTTTATTCATCTTCACAGAAGTAATCAATGGTTATCTTATGACAACAGTTGTCAGGAGGAATTTCTACTTCTATGGCACTTTTCTCTGTATCTTTATAGATCTACGTGACAATAAATAAATAAATCCACTGCTAAATAGATCCTTCCAGCTTGCATGTTATCTGTAGTGATTGTAATAATGTTAGCCACAGAATGTGAGTTCCCTAATGGGGGCTGTTAAATTAGTCCAGTCAGAGAACCCTGGCTGACAGATAAGCACAGGAGTGGCAGACTTCCTGTTCATGCTGAGAGCTGGTTCTGAGGGAGTTGCATCAGTATCAAGGACTCTCCATGTGTGAATAAAGAGTGACTTGGTGATGGGATATGGAATTAGTTCATTATCCTATCTTCTATTTTCACTAGGTTGGCACCTTATTTTTAAATGTTACCCTTGATATGCTTTCCTACACTTCATAATGAACTAAGAATGGCCTCTTAGCTTGATAATAATGGTAAATTGGGAGATGTAACAGACCATGACATTACGGTTGAGGTGGAATCCACTGCTGATTTCCCAAAGTGCCATTTGGATCCTAATTTGACCTGCCAGCACCAATTTGAATCTATCCCATTTTGCATGGTGGTAGTGCCAAACAAGAGGGTGGTAGTGTCAAACAATGATGCCCTTAGTGTAAAGTTTGGACTTCAACTCCATGAGGACAATGTAGTGGCTATTCCTATCAATATTGTCATGGATAGAGGCTTCTGTAAGAGCTAGATTGGTGAAGATGAAGTCAAGTAGATTTTTCCTGTTATTGTTGGTTCTCTCACCAACTGTAGGACTAGTCGACTAGATGTGTTCTCTTTAGAATCAGCTAATTTGGTCAACAGTGGTGATTAATGTTGAAGTCACTCACCCAAGTATATTCTGTGAACTTGTTAAATTAAGTGCTTCTTCCAAGTGATGTTCAACATGATTCATTATTGAGTGAGGGACTGGAAGTAATCGGGAGTTTTCCTGCCCATTTTTGACCTGATGTTATGAAACTTCATGTGGTGTGGCATTGACATTGAGAAACCACTGAGCTGCTCTCTCTTTAATGCATATCCCAGTACGACCATCTTTGGTGAGTTTAACCCGCTGGCATGCCCATGGATGGTAATGGAGGAGTCTGGGATGTTGGCTGTAAGCTCTCATCTGGTGATTATCAGTGTCAGTTTGAAGATTAACCTGTTTGTGGTTCTGCTCTCTCAATTATGATACAAATCAGCAGATAAAGTTGGAGAAACTTACAGGGCTGACTTAGCACAATGTGCCTTTGTTGTATCCAACACCTGGGTTCAGTGCTACATGCCCCATCCTGTTTTATTTTTGTATGACTTTTCTGTAGTGATTTGATACAATTCATTGACTATCTAGGCTACTTCAAAGGGGAGTTAAGAAGCAATCACATTGATGTGTGTATGAAGTCTCATGTAGGTCAGACCAGTTAAGGATGACAGATTTCTTTTATACAACATTCTCCTGTATGCCCTGGAGATGCAGACTCACTGTTCACTGTTGCTGTCTGCCACTATGTAGTAACCTTGACCCACGAACGAGAGAAAAAGGTTAGTGAGTGTGTTGCAGTTTGTTTAAGTAACATAGGAGGAATAAAAAAGTGAAGCTTGCAAATGATACTTATTAGTCTGACTTGTTTACTTCAAAATGGAGTTCCAGTATGAATGTATGTTCAATTTCAAGTATTACTTTTTTTGCTGACAGTTGAACAGATGAATCCATGTGGAAGTTTTGAAAGTTGGGTGTGAGTTTGGCTCGTGAAATTGGAGCATGTAAATGTTACATATGTCCTGAGTGCTGATGGATGAAGAATGGTGCTGTGGTGCAATGAGCAGCATCAGAGATTGGTGTTGCAGTGATTAGAGATTTCATCTGAAGATGCATTTACTGACCTTGAGAGCACATGTGATGTGCTTAAATTTTTGGCATTACAGCCAGGCCCTCTGAGCCAGACTCTGAGAATGACCCTTGTGGTCACCTATTCCTTCACTGGGTATCCTATGATGCTTCTTGTGGAAATATGAGAGGAAAAATATTTGTTTTTCCCACCATCGGTCTCTATCAGTGGGACCTCCAACAGCACATCAGAGAACATGGGAGCCCTTTCTCTGGCGTTTAGATCCATTTGCAGTCTGCTGCCTTCCATCGAGCATTTTGAGATTGTTCTAGAAGCTATTGTAGCCTACGTGCACTTGCACTTTAAAAGGGAGAAGTGAAGTTGATCACTCACACACACACACTCTCTCACTCACTGTTTGGTGCTCTGCTGACAGTCCAACCATGCGGCAGTAATTTCACTCTAAACTGTATGCTTCAGTCTTGTTGATGAGCACACAACATGAAAATTGCTTGTTCAACCTAAATGGTTGTGTGGTGATAGAGCATTGTAATCCTTTTTGGCACCTCAAATGGTATTTTTTAAAAACATAACATTAGGAGGCAATAATTTCATGAAGATATACTTAAAGTTACGAGTGGTTTCATCAGATAAACAAGTAAAATAAAATTGATAACTCTTTCACTTATCAGAGAATAAATTCAAGAATAGTCTTGAAATTAGAGGAATATTTTTTTGCAGACATATGTCAACCAGCATTGGAAGCAGAATGCAAAATACCTTTGAAGAAGAAATAAACAAATTGTTTAAAAAGAAAAAAATGTTTAAAAAGTACATGATTACAAAGATTTAAGACTTCACAGAGGAGGACATTTAATAACAATTGCAGCAAAAGGAATATAACATCAATGCAGTTTAGTATGCAGTTTAAAAAGTTGTCATGATTTATTGGACTTCCAATTGATAAAGAGCTTATTTCAGTGTTTGAAGAAAGTAGACATTGCCTGTGAGCTTGATGTATTTAATGTTTATTGCTTTTGGGAACAAACCAAAAGTTATCACTTGACTTGGAAAGTTTAAATTTGTAGTTAGGCAGTATCAATAAAGTGCTGTTGGCATTTGTGTGGCTCCTGATCATAGCAATATTGCAACCTAACATTATCAGCTTTATTCACTTTAAAAGTAGTACACAAACGTTTACATGTTCTTATGGTCACTGCCTAAAAAAGACATTGTGGTAATATCCAAAACTGGATCACTGGCACTTCATAGATGACATGATAGTCAGGAACACAAACTGAAAAGGTATGCAAATTTCACAGTCTATGCTTACAGCCAATAAATATAGAAATGTCACTGATTCTCTGGTTTGGCATTGGCCAGTGAAAAGAACTGATAGCTGTGATGGTGATGGAGAAAGTTCATGTTTCTGGCCTGTCAAATGACATCAAACTCAAAGATTTTCAAGAGCAAAGTAATCAAAAGTAATCAAAAATCATGGTAATAGATGGTTACATAATCAAGCAATGTCCAGTGTGGCTGGTAATCTTTGAAATCCATTCTCACTCGCACATGCCACTTGCAGACATACCACTGAAAGACAGCTCTTCGTCATCAAATCAGGCATCAAACAAGGTTGTGGCATTGCACTGTGGTCTTTCTTGCACACAGTACAACTTGCTGCTGACAGATTCCCTTGCAATAATGTAATAAAATATGACACTGATGATAAACTGTTTAACCTCGGCTCATTGAAAACCAAAACAAGACAACATCTATTTCTGTAATAAAACTACGATATAGTGATGAGACACGTTAGGGTTCACTCTGAATAAAAACTAGAACAGAGAGTTGATGTATTCATTCAAGCCTACAAGATAAGGGAATTTACCATGAACATCAGCATGACTAAAATGGTCTACCAACAAAGGATGGAACCGTGTTGTGGTGGCAGATGTCTCATCACCAGGCTGGACAGACAGGGAGCAACTCTGTCTGTCTCTTCCAGATAAGGCTCACCGAATCTAGCCAGTTGGGCATTGGTGAGGCCACCTGCTAGCCTATCCTGGAACTGACACCCTGGGGAATGGGGTGGGGTGTAGTTCCTACCCAGTGGCACGCTGCCAGCTAATCAGGACTGGCACTTCTTAGACTTGGTAGTGCCATGGAGCAGGTCCTGGCTTCTGCTGGAAGATGCCTCTCACCTTCTCAAATAGCCGCCAAACCTTAAATAGACCATTGTTTGCAGCAAACTACCCAGCCTTCAGGACAACATCGACCACAACACCACACAACCCTGCCACAGCAACCTCTGCAAGACATGCCAGATCATCAACATGGACATTACCATCACACATGGGAACACCACCCACCACGTACATGTTAGATACTCATTTGACTTGGCCAGTGTTGTCGCCCTCATGTGCTGTAGGCAAGGATACCCTGAGACATGGTATGTTGGTGAGACCATGCAGACGTTACAAGAATGGGTGAATGGACATCGCGCAACAAACACCAGACAGGAATGGTCAGGGAACACTTCAGTGGTCAAGGACATTCAGCCTCAGGTCTTTGGGTAAGCGTCCTCCAAGCAGCCTTTGAGATATACAACAGTGCAGAATCGCTGACCAGAAACTGATAGCCAAGTTCTGTACCCATGAAGGTGGTCTCAATCGTGACCTTGGATTCGCGTTGCGCTTCATACAACCCCACCGTACTGTACTGTATTTGTAAAATCTTCATTACTGGCCTGTTTTGACACCATCACCTTGCTAAATTGTTATAGTCTGTCTACCATAATTAGTTTGTACAATTTTGGATTACTTGTTACTTTGATTACACCCTCAGCATGCGACTCTTATACCTACCATGTTGTTGCAGTCATTTGGTTTGTCTTCAGTTTCACTTTATTTTTAATTTTATGTAATTGTATCTCTGCCTCAGTTAATTGGATTGTAGGTCATCCCTTCACTTGCTATTCAGCTATTGACACTTTACTCACACATTCTGATACTTTTGATCACCTGCAGAGATTTATTATTCAGCCTGTCAACACTCCACTCACATCATTTGTGCAATCTTTTTATCTGTCTGCCTATAAATTCTGTGCCTGTGTGCTTCACTTCACCTGATGTAGGAGCAGAGCTCTGGAAAGCTTGGTGATTTCAGGTAAATCTATTGGACTGTAACCTGCTGTTGTATGACTTCTGACCTTGGGTCATGTAGGACAAAGGAGTTAGATATGGGATTTGTAAGGGCAGGGGAAGTGGGGCAGGGCTTTCAAAAGCATGAGTTTGGCTCTCAGTGTAAGGACAGACAAATGGAGTTGACAAAGAGATCAAAAATGACCTATTCGGAAGGGCTGAATGGCCTACTCTTCTTGTGATATTTCAGCCCAGTTCAGTTCATGCAGTTGGTAAGAGTGACAAGTATATATTTTAAAATTGTGTTTCATGTTCTGTTGTTTTTAGCAATTATCCATGAGAATCCGCACAAAAGTTTAGAGTTTTACATTCTTGATGGCATGTTCATTTTGGTGTCCATTTTTGGGCAAATATGTTTGAGAATTGGTTTGATTGACCAGTGCCCTTTTCTCATTACAAATTTTATTATGCTTTGTTACATTTTATGTTTGAATTTGAGAGATTTATTGTTTTATTACCCAAACATTTGATTTGCCTGTAATGTGAATTGTGCAAAAGGAAATCAACAAAATAATAGGAATTATGACAAGGTAGGATAAAAATGTAGCAAACAGGATCAAGGGTAATCCCAGGGTTTTTAAATGAATAAAACCAGATAGAGAGTGCTAATGGAAGAATTGAGCCTTAAAAAGGCATTACAGTATGATAGTAATAGAGGATAAGGACAGAGGAGAGCTGAATATTTCACTTCAGGTTTCAGAAAAGAAAAATGACATGGAAAGTTCAAGTAAGGCCAGAGATTAGTGGCAGGGAAAATTGTACAGACATAAAGGAAAACTATAATTGAATGAACTAATAGGACTGAAACCAAACAAATCACAAAAGCAAGTAGGCTCCATCTGAGAGAATAAATATAATCATATGAGGATATTGGGAAGCACTCATTATAGTCTCCCAAAGCTGACTACATTTTGGCAGCAGCAGGAGATTGAACATAAGTAACATTACTCCATTATTCAAAGAAAGAAGAAATAAACTAAATGACAAAGACTTGTGTATTTCACAATCCATGAATAAGCAAAATTCTGCCTCTTGCCCAGCCTTACAAAAACTCCTCAGATTTATCTTGTGTTCTATTTTTCCTTTCAGTGAAATAACTTTGATCTTACATGCTTTCAGAAGTTAGCAACACATTCAAATCATATTTTGTCCTTCCAAATTGTGTTTAATTTACCTTCTGGCTTTGAATATTCCTGTTCCCCAATGCTTTCCATAGTATCAAAGACAGCTTCTGTAGGTTTTAAGTTTCAATCTAAACTGCAATTGTACAAGGGCAATTAATGTTTTGTTGGTAAACTGAACAAATCATGATTCTTTGTCCATGATCATAATATGAGATTTGTAAGAGCATCCATGGATCACAAACTTGTAATATTGAAAATTATCTAAAATTTGTAACTAACGTCCGATGTCAAATCTTGCTTGTACACATTTTAATATATTCGAACATGAGTCCATTCACAGGAAAAAAACAGAGCCACCATCCACAAGAAGCACAAGCATTTCTTGAACAAGTGAAGGGTAAATGAGCGACTTCAATAGTTTATTGTTCAGCCCATGTAATTCCTGGCCCTGTGTTCTGATTCTTGTGACTGAGTTTTGCTTGGCAAAATTTTAAATATTTGCTAAGTATAGCACTTAGCAAATTAATCTTTATTATATGCAAGAGTTATTTGACCAAATATACCACTATTTTTAATGAATGTAGTGGCATATTGATTCCTCTGCTTCCCAGTTAGTCAATTAAACCCAGCATTGTGAAATATATGACTGTGTTCTTCAGAAGTTTGACCTTAGGAAAACTGAAGATAAACTTCATCATAATCCACATATTGATTGGGAAGTGTGGTAAAGTATCATGTGAACTCCAGTACCCTGATAATAGAGGAGTTACATGTGGGTTTGCATCAACTGTGTTTCACACAATGAACTGCTGATTTCAGCTAATTATTGTGGGGATCTGCTGATTGGCTATGATCTGCCTTCTGCATCAATCACAGGAAAGGAATGATCAAAGGAAGTTAACCCAATTTACCCTTTTGTAATTCCCAGCAGCAGATTTTACAACAACATCAGCAGAGTCTTGTACGTTGATATGCCAGTTTTGCTGGAGCTGAAAATGTTTTCTTATTCATCTTTTGCATTCATTTTGGTTTATATTTTGCTCAAATCTTAAGGCAAGAATTGACACACTTCCCTATATCAAGAAAACAGTGTTGCTTTCAAGCACTTCATATCAAGTTTAGTTTAGTCACCTGTAAAATAAATCTCACTATAGTTTGACCCAATAATGCCTTAGCCTCAACATTGTGCAGTGTTTTTACTTTCTACTGTGCCAATATAATGTTTGTTTCTCATTCATGACCATTCTTTATCACTTGTGTACTGAACATTGTATAGGACATATATAAGCGTCATTTTCACAATTCCAATTTCAACATAGAGGCAAAAGAGTGTTTTCTTCTTTAGACAGATTGTTTTATAAAGAAATTAGTAAGTTCATGAAGACCTTTCAAAACAGTGACTAAATCCTGCATTTAATTGTAAGCATATTGCTGCCAACTTCTGTGGTGTTATTAGAAAGATATTTACGCCGCTACGTTTATAACAGGATAAAAGGCCATGAGCTTTGTTTTCAGTTTGGAAGAATCTATGATGGAAGTTTTTTTTTTTAAATTCAGTTCAGCAGATACCAGTTATAAGCAAGGTTAGTTTCTCACTTATAAGGAATTCAGGGATCAAGTCACCTCAGTGGAAGTGTTCATTTTGTGAATCTTCTAAACCAGAAGAACTAGGTTAGAAATCCACAAGTTATGGAAACTAAGAAAGTTTAGGCTTTCAGATTTGTTTAACAAATTTTCAAAGGACTCAGTGAATTACAGTTCATGGCAAAAAAAAAGTAGTCAGTTAAATAGAAACTTAAGGAGTTCCCCCTACCAACCCCAACAGATTTTTCTTACAGAAAAGCCAAATAAACAAGAAATTTCCACCCTGAATTAAAAATACCAGTGTTTTAGGAGATGCAGTATCCAGATCATTCTAAATCAAAACATGGCAGTATCTTGGACTTTTTATCATTTCATTTTTACAAACTAAATGCTGCAAATTGGCATCAATCCCCCTACATTTGCTGATAACCATATGTACTAATGGACAACTTGGTTCAGAATGGTGTTGTCCTATTGATGGTGTTTCCCAAGGGCCAATACTGTGGCCTCAGCTGTTTACCAAATGTTAATGACTTAGATGAAGCAATAAGGAGTTGTACACCATCCAAGTTTATAAAGTACACTAAGTTAGGAGGCACATCAAATTGTGTATAAGGGAACAGAATAAGTAACTTGATACAACTAGGACAGATGAGCAGATGGTGTTCAGTGTAGGTAAATGTTAGATCATTACTGTGGATCTAAGAAAGGCAAATCAATATTTGGCTGAATAAATGGGCTGAATCTTAACATTTGTCTGGCTAAGTGTGAGTTGTGTTGAGTTTTTTGGAGGAATTCTCGCCACAATTGAAGTGAGATTTCTCACTATATCTTATTAAACACTCATCTTTAACTGACTACCCCAGCTCCGTGGTGTTCCTCATGTCTGATTCCACCCACATCTTACCACCTATGACTCTGCCCTACACAGTTCCTGACATTTACCTCAACATCATGGACAGTGTGAAATTGGTGGCCTGCTTTGTGGGCAGGGATCAAGTGTTTTGTTCCTCTTACCCCAGGACCAGCCATGGAGGTCACAATTTGTGTTTTTCTCAAGGTTGCCACCTGGGTTAGAGTAGGCTCAACTGTCTGGAAGAATACTTACCCACTCCAACAGTATGAGTACCACCATTTTCTCTCCAATACTTTACCCTTACACTATCTCTACTATTGTATTCACCTCCCACCAAGGCTCATGCTCTATCACTTCAGTAATGCCTGCAACATCTGCTTCACTCACCCCTTCCTGGACACTGCTAACCCTGCAAACCATCTGTGCTTCCAACTCACCCATTCAGAACACTTTCCCACATGCATCAACAGTAATTGCTGTGCCAACCTACATTTATCTCCCATAATACTCGTCTCTCTCTCTCTTCACCCCGAATGTGTAGAACGTCATGACTCTGACCATCCCAAGTGACAGTAATAAGGCCTTGATTGGTATCAGAGGCTAATCTTGACTTACAATGTCAGGACCCCCTGAGCAAAATCTATATGTTGACTTGACTGAGGCTTGCTGATAACCATGTCAAGCTTCCTACTTGTGTCTTTGCTACATTGCAAAGGAAGATGGAATTAATATGAAGCTTGTTCTCTCTTGCTTAGGAAGCAAAGCACACAAAGACAAGGAATGCAAGGTAGGTATAGTGTGAGCATCCAATGCTCATTGGTAGGCCCAATGACCAAGCAGAATGATAGCAAGCAAACAGACTGGAAATGCAGCCTCGTCCAGTCAACCAGTTGGGTGCATGTCCCTGAGTGCACAATATCCCTGCTGCAGCACTACAGCAATAACTATCGGTACAGCCCAAGATGCATCATTGAAGTGCAGATGCAATTATAAATGGATCAGAGATGTACATGAGTCATCTTAAAGGCTGACACATGTCAGATGCCAATGTCCATTGACATGGGGTAAATATGGCTGGCGCCCATGGAGTGTGTCCTGAGATGTTGGCTCCTTGTATCTGACAGCAAGCATTAAGCCAAAGTTGGTAGGTACCTACTCTGATTTTCATGTTGAGATTTCTTGATGTCTTCCTTGTTTGGTACATTTGGTAAGATGGGAAGCTGAATAAAAATGATGCACATTATGGAGTGAATAAGGCATTTAATCCCCCTAAATTTTCAGCTCTCCAAGCAATTTACCTTGCTGCTCATCAACATCATAAAAGATGACGCAAAATTCTCCCAACATCGGATAGACCTTGCTGGACTTCTCATCCAATTCTGCTGCAATTCGCACCATGGCTCACGGCGCTCAGACACCCAGAAGGTTGCATCCTGTGTTGGAATAGAGGGATTTAAGTGTATATTACAAAAATCATTGAAGTGCACTAGAAGTATTCAACAACGAAAATGGAAGGTTGACATTTGCCTCAAAGGTTTTGGCATATAAAAGTGAAGAAGTGCTGCTTCAGTTGTACAGAGCCCTTATCACTGAATATGTGCAGCACTGTGTTCAGCTTTGAAGAGCGCACCTCAGGAAAGACCTTGAAGGGGATGCAGTCTAAGTTCACCAGAAGGCTTTCATGTTTGAAGGGTTAGACTATGAGTCAGGTTGCATAATCATATTTCCCTGAGATTGAGAGGTGATCTAATTGAGATGCTGCAAATCATTGTTCATACCAGTGGTGGACTTAGATGCTGTCAGAGGTGATAAGGTGGGAGGCTGGAAGGATATTTGTTTACTCAGGGTAGAACATACCCAATTCACCCTTGCCTCTAAACTAAAGGAAACTGATTCTTGCTTTTCACGTAAGAAATGGTGGAGCTAGCTAATGGGAGCTAGTCTGCTCAGTTGGCTGGAAAACTGCTTTGCAACACAGAGTGATGCCAACTGCATAGGTTCAATTCCCACATCACTGAGGTTACCATGAACGACTCTCTTTCTCAATCTCTTCCCTTATCTGAGGGGTAGTGAGCTTCAGTTTTCTTTCTAAGGATCGATTAAGACTGTGGCAACTTAACCTTTCCCTTTATTGGAAATAATAAAACAAATAAAATGTCCAGAAGTTATAAGTATCTCTGTTCTTTATTCATTGATAACCTTGTTTTTCTTTCTAGGTAATGGTTTTTAGCATGTTCCCGTCTGTAGAAGCCATTTGTTGCCTTTAAGTTTAGATGAAGATTGATGGACCAAGTGGTTATTAAGACAATGTACAACATATATTGTTTTATGTTTTAACCTAATTTCTTTCAAAGCTACTTTGTTTAAATCCTAACATGGCAGGCCTTGATTTTTAACATTTCGCAATTGGCATAAAAAGATATAATAAGGTCAGGAACTGGTACAGAAGAAAATAGTAGTTTAGTCCATTTCAGTGCTTCACTTGAACTCCCAGTGTTCATAGCTGCATTAAAGCTTTTGTGTTGAATGTACCTTGTAAAATCAGTAATAACAACTCATTTAGTCCCAGTAGAATTGTCTTGACCATTCCCTATTTAATCATCTAAAATTCACCATTTAGAACATACCTGGAGATACTGCTTTCCTGAGGAGATAAGTATCCATAGCAGATAGCCAATATTACAAATTGGACGTACTAAGCAGAATATTTAGGGCCCAGCTGGAGGTTTTGAAAGGGCAAGCTGCAAACGTAATTGTGTGGCAGGCAACGGTTCTAGTTTCCATTGCATGTTAACGTTTTGATATTAAGTTCTCAGAACCTTTCAGGCAGGTTAGCTTTCCCAGCTGTGCTGGTCTGGAATTCTCTTGCATTCGTCAGTATGGAGTTCTATAGGCATACGTGAGAGGCCATGCAGGGATGATACAAGGCTTATTTTACAAGGGCTGTTAGAGAGGCATAGAGTCATACAGTCAAACAGACCTTTCAGTCCAACTCGTCCGTGCTGACCAGGTATCCTAATCTGACCTAGTCCCACTTGCCAGCGTTTGGCCCATAGTCCTCTAAACCCTTCCTATTCATATTCCCTTTCAGATGCCTTTTAAATATTGTAATTGTACCTGCTCCACCATTTCCTCTGGCAGCTAGTTTCATACACACCCCACCCTCTGCGTGAAAAAGTTATCCCTCAGGTCCTTTTTAAATCTTTCCTCTCTCACCTTAAACCCATGGTCTCTAGATTTGGACTCCCACACCCGAGGAAAAAGATCTATTAACCCTATCCATGCCCCTCACAATTTTCTAAACCCCTATAAGGCCAGCCCTCAGCCTCTGACACTCCAGGGATGCAAAGGGACTACACAAAGGTTATTGCCTCCTCAAACACAACCATGTAATGTTTTAACAGATTGAATGAGACTAAAACAATATAAATGTAAGTGTTGTATTTGCTTACAATATTGTGCTGTATAGAAAATTCATAATCGTGCAATTGAAGTGACTTTGATATCCTTTGATCTTTCTTTTCCTTACATTGTAATATGGTCCCACTTCAGCAGTCACAGCTGAATTATGGAAGCCTGCTAACTGCTTTGTCATCTTGTCTCAGGTGACTTTGGCAAGCGTCTTTAAGTGGCCTGAAACCCAGACTGTTTTGCCCATCTCAGGGTCTCCTGCACAACTACAGGTGCACCTTCCCTTAGCTGAGCTGAAGGAGCCATTTGGGTCTCTATGGGAGGAGAGGAAATTCGGGGTACTGTTCCTGAGCACCTGCCTGTTGTCACTGTTCCTTGCCAGTGTGCAATGACACTATCCATACCATTTGACACAATGGAGACTCTGGAGGGAGGTCAAGATCCCTTGGCCCCTTTCACCAAGCCAATGAATGAATGTCCCATGACTCAAGATCTGAGGACGTAGTCGACAAAGGCAGCGTATGCTGCTGGACCTGAGTCTCCAGCTGCCACCCGATCAATGGAGACACTCACATGCTTAGCCACAACATCAGACAGAACCTGGGATGACTCCTCAATCTTGGCTGTACATGATGTCTGGCACCTTTGCCAGACCCTTCCCTGCTAGCATCTGCATTTCTGTCAGCTCATTAATAGCTGAATCCAGAAGGTGTACCAGGCTTAGCCGAGACCTGTTGTAACAGCAGTCCTCCGAGTATTGAAGGCCTTACCTGTAACTTGCTGTGCTAGCTGTGGGCCACTGTCAGAGCTATGCTTACTGGTATGAGACCCTGAGCCTACTTTAGATACATTATCCTCTGAGGTGAATGTCTCTGCACTGATGGAGGGTGGGGCAGAATGTTTTGATGGTGCCTCCTCTAAGGGTCTAGGCTGTTTCTCCTCAAAGATCCTCTGTGGGTCTGGTAGAGATGGACCTAGGGCTGGAGCTGTTCCACTTATAGCCCTGGGTTGGCATGATGTCCTTGAGGCTGTGAAGATAAATATAAAGAATTTTTAGTGCTGCAATATGCCATCCTCACAAAAGTTTATATCACGACTTTGGTACTTGATCGGCAGCTAGTATTAACTCCTTAGAGGAATTCTCACTCAATGGCTGGACATATCCAATTGCCCTGTCAACGCAGTCATACTTCTTTCTGTCCACCACAAGCTCAGTTCCTTGCTCATTGAAGAAGGTGAGGAGCCTCATACCATGTATTCCCCACTGTCTGTGCCCACTTACACTGGTTGTGAATGTTCTTCTCCTGCTGAAGGAGAGAAGCATTGAGAGACATTAGTATTTGGCAAATGATAACTACAAATAGAGATGCCAAACCAAGAGTTATTAGTAGGAGGCTAGTTTAGCTCAGTTGGCTGGATATCTAGTTTGTAATGTAGAATGATACTACCAGCCTGGGTTCAGTTGCTGCTGGGGTTGTTTTTCCTGAGCTCACCAGCCATCTTTCTTTAATGAGAGAGAAACCCTATTGTCCGGTTAAAACTATGGCAACTTTACCTTTTGGAAGCATAATGTTATGACTTGGATGCCCTCTTGTTATCATCCATTGGAAACACTACATCCCTTCTTTCCTGAACCACCAGCAGAATAATCTCCATTGGCATCACTAAAGCAATGAGACTGGCCTTTTGGCATTGCCTGGATTGCCGAGAGTGGACTCCTCTCCAGGTCTCTTTTAAATATGGCGCCTGGAAGTTGAAATCCAGAAAGCCTCAGCAGAATTCAGAGCTGCCACCTCTAAAATTTGTTATTTGCCATGTTTAAATATGTCACAAGTATGAAAGAACCTAATTTGGGCTGGGAAAGTTGCCTGCTCACAAGTCCTTACTTTTTTATGGCTCACGTCCACATGGGCCATAAATGTGAAAATTGAAATAATTCCAACTAGATTTGCGTCATTATGACAAATTTCTACAGCTGAAAAGTGAAAGACTCAACAACTGATTAAGTGACTGCCTAGCTGGCTGGCTGTCTGGCTGTCTGCTAACCAAATGACCACCATCTGAATGAACAGAGAGTAAGATGGAGACCTTGTACTGGGGTCCAGTAGTTGGCAGGGTTGGCACCACAGAGACAACTACCCTGTTAACCTTGATTCTCGTACTCCTGACCCCTCTCTTTATGTGAACTTCACAATATGAACCCCTCTCAGAAAATCATTGACCTTTTCGATGGTCCCAGTCTACATGGCTGCTTTTCAGCCTGTGCCCTGGGCCTTGAGTGCATGATTACACTCACTGTAATGCTGGCATTACAGTGGCTTGTGTTCTTAGGTAGAGGGGGATCTCTTGGCCACAGGACTTGATTGGTTGAGAGGCCTGTTGATCTGCACTTAAGTACCTGACTGGCACTTCGTCTGGTGGGCTTTCTTGATTGTGGCACAGAGTTTAGACCGTAAGATGTAAGAGCGGAAGCAGGCCATTCAACCCATTGAGCCTGTGTCACCATTCCATGGGATCAAATCTTATCTGATAATCTTCACCTCTACCCTTAAAAATTCCTAAATCCCCATACTTAGTTTATAAAATGGAAAAACCTGTCTTTTGTTTCTATTCAGTCTTGCTATGTCTCAGATGAGGTTTCTGTGTCTTTGTTGTCTTAAACAATATTGTTAGTGAAAGTCTTATAACGTAGAACAGATGAGCAGATTACAGTGTGGCATGGACTCATAAATCAATAATCCAGCATGGTTTCAGTAACCTATTGATCTTTGTCCATTGACTTTTATCAATGCATTGACTGGACATTTCTGTACTTGGAGTTTTATGGCCTCCTTTACTTTCACAAAATGAATAATGGTACTGCTGCAAAATTTATCATTAGCCAAGCCTGGTTTAAAAATTATGATGCTGTAACAGTGTTAATTGTGATCAGTAATACAATTTTAGCAGAGATTAGACCGAAGTTCTAATTTAAATCTGCAACTAATGTATATAGAATTCCCTGTAGTAAATGTTAGAAAGAAAACCACCTCCAGCTGATACAAAATGAAAATCCCTCTTGTACCTCAGTCTGGATTTGTACCGGCTCTGCAGGTGATTGATGCAGTCTCTGTTAGTATGAACCTTTCAAACCTTACAGATTGAATTGAATGTTCCATAAAGCATTCATTGAAGCCAAATATTGTGACCTCGTTGATTGTTTCTGATCATCTGAAAGTGTCAGAAAGGAATTTTCCAGGTTTTTTGCCTCTAAATTGGCCTATAATTTTAATCTTGTTTTTACTGCTTTGCCAGGCCCTTATTATGTGGCTTCAAATTGCTAGTGAGTTCCCTAATGTAATGTGTACAGCAGCATGAATAGAGTCAAGCTGGCTGGACCAATTAGTCATTTTCATGTTCATGTATTCATACTACCTATTCTAGATCCTATGGCAGTGAATATCAAAATTGGGATATGATAACATCCGCAACAAAGAAATTCTTAAATTTACATTCTTATATAAAATATATATTAGCAGTTAAAGAATCAATTTCAATTAGGTAGCACCTTATTTGATTCTGAATCGACTTCTCACATGTGGGTGAAATGGCTGTGCTTTACACCCTGGAGCATTTATAAAACTAGGTTTAATACTGCATTTCAATTCTATTCCACCGTGCATCAAACTAAGTGGTGGACAATATCTTTTTTAGACATTTTGTGCAACAATCCCTTCATGTTTATGCAGCTGCATAATATAAACCATAGTTTGGGGAAAAAAATCATAGAATCCCTACAGTGTGGAAACAGGCCATTTGGCCCTCCAAGTCCACACCACGCCTCTGAAGAGTATACCATCCAGATCCATTATCCTACTCCTGATTTTCCCATGGCTAGCCCACCTGACCTAAACATCCCTAGGCAATATGTGCAATTTAGCATGGCCAATCCATCTACCCTGCACATCTTTAGACTGTGAGAGGAAACCAGAGCACCTGGAGGAAACCCACCCAGATATGCAAAGAATGTGCAAACTCCACATAGACAGTCACCCGAGGCTGGAATCAAACCCAGGTCCCTGGGGCTGTGAGGCAGCATTGCTAACCACTGAGCCACTGTGCCGCCCCAGATAGGAGCATGATGCATTGGCTGGGAATTGAACCTGGGCCTCCAGTGTGGCAGGTGAGAATTCTACCACTGAATCACCAGTGAAAGCAGTGCTTAAAATAGGGCTGCTACAGTTGACTCTATTTGAGGGGGATAAATTGAAATGGTTTCTCCATAAAATTACAGTGCATGAATGCACATGCATTAAGTTGATTTCAGATGAGAATCATATGTGACTGTGATGCTTCCTGCAGTTAAATAGCCTGCACACTCACACAAGGTACTCTAAACTGTTATTTGAAGTATGTACTCCATAGTGCTTGATTGCAAGCAGGAGTCAACTTTTTCGGAAGTCAAAAGATGAAATTTGGAATAGTATTCATGTTGAAAAGTGTGTTATTAGTTTAAAATTTATGTACAGAGAATAACATTTTGATTGCAGTTATGTAGTTTGGTGCAGTGATTTTTTGTTGCATATTTGATTGCTTAAAATGGGAGAATGTGCATCAGTTGCAGCATTAACCCTAGTTTAATAAACTGTTAGTGCATGATGCAGAAGGATGTAAATTCATTTTCTGTGTTCTGGAGAACCATCAAGGGCAGATCAAGAGGCCTCTGAAAAAAGAGAGAAGAAACTACTTGCTCTTTATTTATGATTTGTTTAGCTGCCAGTTGACGGGATGTTGCTAGGACTGGAGGGTTTGATTTGTGGGGAAAGGCTGGATAGGCTGGAGAGGTGATCTTGTAGATGTCTGTAGAATCGTGAGAGGCATGGATTGGATGAGTGATATGGGTTTTTTGGTGGGGGAGTTCAAAACTTGGAGCCATATTTTTGGGGTGAGAAGAGAAAGGTTTGGTGGGGACCGAAGGGACAACTTTTTCCATACAGCAGGTGGTTCGTGTGTCGGGTGTATTGCCAGGGGAAGTGGTAGATGCAGGTCCAGTTATAAAATTTAAAAGACATTTTTGTAGGTACATGGATAGGAAAGGTTTAGAGGGATATGGGCCAAATGCCGGCAAGTGGGACTAGTTTAGTTTGGGAAACTTGGTTGGTATGGACATGTTGGATCGAGAGGTCTGTTTCACTGCTGTATGAATCTATGACTCTATGACTTGTTGATTTGATCAAGGCATGTGCTCAAGTCATGCAGTCATAGACTTACACAGAACAGAAATAGACTCTTCAGTCCAACTCACCTGTGCCGGCCAGATATCCTAAACTGATCTAGTCCCATTTGCCGGCATTTGGCCCATATCCCTCTAAACCCTTCCTATTATGTCCTATTCACCTATCCAGATGCCGTTTAAATATTATACTTATACTCGCCTCCATCACCTCTTCTAGCAGCTTGTTCCATACATATACCACACCCTCTGTGTGAAAACGTTGCCTCTCTGATCCCTTTTAAATCTAACCCACACCTCACCTTAACCCTACGCCTTCTAGTTTTGGTCTCCCCTACCTTGGGAAAAAGATCTTGGCTATTCACCGTATCCATGCCCCTCATGATTTTATAGACCTCTGTAACACTCCAACGCTTCAGGAAAAATGGTCCCAGCCTATTTGGCCTCTCTCTATAGCTCAAACTCTCCAACTCTGGTAACATCCTTTTCTGGACCTTTTCAAGTTTAAGTTTCAAGTTTAAACACACCTTTCCAATGGCAAGGAGACGAGAATTGAATGCAGAATTCTAAAAGTGGCCTCACCAATGCCCTGTACAGCCACAACATGACATCTCAACTCATATACTCAATGCACTGACCAATGATGGCAAGTGTGCCAAACGCCTTCTTCACAAGCCTGTCTACCTGTGACTCCGCTTTCACGGAACTATGCACCTGCATCTCTAGGTCTCTTTGTTTGACTCTTGTTTGCCTCTTTGGTTTCCCAAGGACCCATTTGGTCATGAGACACTTGTTCCCAGAGAAACCTTACTAGATGGAAGTAGCACAGGGTTCCCATCTTCAATAGTACGGGTATAGAAAAACTGGCAGTGAGTCAACATGTTTGAGACTGTTGAGACACAGGCATTGCAAATTCTGATTCTTCTGAAATAACTTATTGCTGGAAATCAATTCCTAAGATACACGCACATCACATCTACATTTTTATTGTGTTTGTGTGGTTACTAATGGGGTTTATTCACATTTTGGAAACAATTTTTTAGAGTACAGTCCAAGGAGCATGGCATTTTTAAAATGGAACAAGTTTATTTCCAGTTTACTATCCTCTATAAAATCTGATGAATTTAGTGTGGAGATATGTCAAAATGAACTTCAGTCATTCCGATGCATCCTGCAGTATTTACATTATTGAATCATTTTCTGTCTTTAATATATCATCCTGATTTCTCTAATACTTTCCCTTTGCTAATTTCTGAGCCACCAGAAGCAGTCAGGGAGCAAAGCCTCTCTGAGGACAACTGAAGATGCACACCATAAGTTAGTTACTGTCATGGGGCAAAAATGATTTTGGTAAGTCTGTATCCATGAGAAAACTGGTTCAGCTGTGAGAAAGTAGCAAGCCCATCTAGTTGTATAGTTCATTCTTTGTAAGGCTGATGTTGATCTATGAGTATACATCAGAATGGCAGGATGCTCAGCATTAAAAGGCTGAGCCACATTTCTTTTGCTGGAGCTTACTACATTTTTTTTACTAACTAATGTTTTGAGTTATATTGGGTTGTAATTAAAATAGACCAAACAGACCATGCAAAAATATTAATTTAGTTTTGTAAAATTAAAGTCCCATTCAAAGTTATCACTTGCATTGCAACATAGGAGGAGGTCATTCTGCTCAATCCACCTGCACAGTATGAGCTCTTCAGGGAGCTATTTCCTTTAATTGTTTTCCCTGTCATTTGCTCTGTATTTTTTTCATATATTTTAGTTTCAAAGATTTATTCAGAACCCTGTTTAATTAAACTATTGTCTTTGTCTCAATAATTATTAATTCCATGTTGTAGTATTCCGCTATGAGAAAACACATCTAGCTTCAATTTTTATTTTTTTGTATTCTGACATTTGATTGTTTAATTACACATTAAAATTTTGAAAATTCCAGTTAGTTTCAATTTCCATTTATTTTGTGTTTGAGTGAATAAAGGTCCGATATTTATTGATATTTTCCATAAGTATAGTTCTTTCCTGGAATCTTCATTGTGTCATTTTCACAGCTTGGACATCCTACTAATAATCGTACGCCCACATTTGCAATATTTCAATTGCACCCTAACTCATCATCAATGTATTTCAATTTCCATTACATTCATTTCCTTGATGTGTGTGCCTATGAGCCATTTGGTACCTCTACATTTCTGGATCACTCTATTCCTCCAGTCTGATTAATGGTGTCCCATTTAAGGTACATGTCTACTCATTTTCCATTTTCCCAAAATGTGCCTTTAACATTTCTTTGCATCAAATTGCAGCAACAGCAGCCTGCTGACTCACTGTTCTGTTTTCCTGCAATCTCCTCTGTTCTCTCATTGTCTAGTCACCAGTTTAATATTATAAATAAATTATAATAGAATTCTGATTGTGCCAACTAGATGCTACTCCTTTCACGTTATTGAAAATTTATTGCAACAAACTACGTAATGTAAAAGAATGAAAGATTAACCTGCAGAATTGATATCTCAGTTTGAAGAATTGATTCATAAAAAGATGAGACCTTATAACATTCCTGCAAGTATTTCCTTCTGTCTTTTCTCAAAAGTAATTATCTTGCAAATAGGGGAAAGTGGTCTGTTCTGCATTTCTATCAAAAGATGACAACAAATCATAAAACCTTCTGGATATGCTGGATAGAAAGGGGCATTCAGTTTGGAGTGAATAACAATAAAGGATTCATGTAAAATTCACAAACTATTTTGCAAACTTGTCAGACTGAGGGCAATCCTTCGGAATTAAGGATATCATCTGTCAGGCTAGATGAGTCCTTAGATGATTGAGAAGCCCACTTTTGGACCCATAAGTTTTTTCCCCCCTGTGGGGCACATTATTTCTTAGGGAAATAGAACGTATGCACCCAGATTGGTTTCCTTCTCCTTCCTTGCTGTCACTGTTCCATCTTATTGTTGAAATGCTGAGCCTTGAAGTGGCTTCTGCGTTAGTGGATCAGGAAGTGTCATGCCATCTCCTCCCTGTCAGTGGTGTGAATGTCTCCATGCTTTAAGATGACCTTGAACATATCTTTATACCCTTTTTCTTTGGCTGCCACTCTGAGCCTTCGCTACTAGAGAACTGGGAGAACAGACCTAATAAGGGAAGTGGCCTTCAGGCATGTGGAAGAGATGGACCATCCATCAGAGTTGGTTCTTCAGAACCAGAGCTTCAATACAGGGAGACATAGCTTCATGAAAGACACTTATGTTGGTCTGTTGGCCCTACCTGTCCAAGGTGTCTTACATCAATAGCTTGTAAGACATTTATATCTACTAATCTCCCATCAGAATGTCTTAACTACGGTGGATGAAGTCTTCCAGATTTTATTCTTACCAGATCATTAAAGAAGTTGGACATAAATTTATAAATTAAAAATAATTTATTTTGCAACTTCAAAATCAGAGTACTAATTTGTTTAGTGGGTAGGATAAATGACAAGTATCAAAGGAGATAATAACTTCAGTTAGGCTATGATAACTAAGCATTAACTAGTCTTATGATTATTAATCTACAGTTGAGATCAATAACTGTGAGTTAACTTAGAGTTAGTCTCCTTAGATAGTGATAAGTTAATAGTTTTGGATAGCTAGGTAGGCTTATTGTGAAAATGGTATCCAGAACTTGTATAACCTCATACTTGCGAGTTGACACTCTGGGTTGGCTTCTTCACTTATTTCCCTGGGACAATTATGCTAACTTCTTAAGCAATTAAAGTGAAATGGTACCAGCCTTGGAGGAACTAACCAGACCTTTTGGATCATGTACTTCTGTATCGATTTGCCTTCTGTGTTGGCAACAGTATCCAGATGAGTGGTTTGAACCTCACCTCCTTTGATCTCAAAGAAATTGTACTTCTGAATATCAAATTTAAATTCCTATATCTGGCTGTTACAATCATACAATTTTAATTTCTGCCCATATTTTCTCACTCTTCCGCATGTTCATAGAACTCATTCTTTTTGAAGTCAGTCATCATCTTCACTTCTCTGACTTTTCATACTCTCTTTGGCAAAGATTCTTAGACTCTTTCATTTAAGTTGAAATATTTATAGCCTCCTAATGAGCTATCTCTAGCCTGTGGCCTTGATGGCTTGCAATTAGTACAGTAATGGTTAGGAATGGTTTATTTATATAATTCAACATGCTTTTAATTTGGCTCACCATTTAATATGACAGTGGACTTGTTTAGAGAGCACATTTGACATGAAACATCACCTGAAGGACGATTAATGAAATTTAAAGCAATTTATTTGACGCAGTATGGTTTTATTCAAGTGAAACAGCAATACAGTCTACATTTTGTCAAAGAGATGCAGTGCTCTTTCATGCTAAAGAATATTTTAAGGGCGATTATGGGCTGAATCGTATGCTTCTTTGGCTAAGTATGAGTTTTTTAGAGGGACTTCTGCAGCAAGACCTAGTGAGTTTTCTCAACATATCTTACCAAACGCTTCTCATTAACTATCAGCCATATCTCTTTGGTATCCATCAAGCCAGTCAGCGCATATCCAGACATTCACTTGCATCTCTTGCACCTGCACCATCTTTAAAAGCCTGCTGTATACTGTCAGTCCAAAGCTGCCCTGTAAAGTTTCTGACATTTGCCCCAGATGTGGCAGACAGGGGTAAATCAGAACCCCACTGTGTAGGTATAGACCTAGAAATCCTACTGGATGCAATGAAACAGGGATGGGACTTTTATTCCAAGGGTCAGCAGTGGAGGTCAAGCCACGAGATCATGCTAGCCTGGTTGGAGGTTGCCTCCCGGATTTGGGCAGTTTCAACCATCTGGAGAAATGCCAGTACTGTAGGTAGAAGATCATTGTCCTTCCCCACTCTGGCATAGTAATTGCCACCATATTTTCTCCAATCTGTCACACTCATTCTATCACTGCTATTGTACCTACCTCCCTCTAAGATTTTTGCTCCACCACTCTCAGTATTGCCTGAAACATCTTCCGTTATTCTCTGTCACCCAGCTCAACCCCCAGTACCACGAACCCTGCATGACACTGCCTAATTATTCACTTGGGACACCTCTCCATCTTCACCAAAAGCAATAGCTGTGCCACCCACTTTCATCTCCCTTAAAATCTGCCTTGCTGTCATTCCAAACGGAGCAGAAATAGCCAATTTATATCCTCCAGCCATCGCTTTCAGTGGATTATGGCTCATTTGATTACTGTACATTCCCAACTACTCCTAATAAGCTTGCAGTATTTTGTTTAACAAGAAGCTCTCTACCTCTGCCTTAAAAATATTCAAAAAACTCATTTCCATTGTCTTTTGAGAAAGAGATTTCCAAAGACTCACGACTCTTGGTGAGAAAAGATTTTACCTCACCACTGACTTAAATGGATGGACTCTTACTTTGAACAATGACCCGCTGGTTCTAGATTCTTCCATAAGGGGAAATATCTTTCCTACAGGTGTTGAGAGTTGAGTGAACTGGCCTGTGATTTCTTGCCTTCTGTGTCCCTCCCTTTTTGGAGATATTACATTTGCTATTTTCCAATCTAGTGGAATATTTCCTAAATTTAGGGAATTTTAGAAAATTAAAACTAAACTATCAACTATCTCACTAACTGCTTCTTATAAAACCTAAGGATGAAACCCACCAGGACCCAGGAACATGTCAGTTTAGAGCTTCAACATTTTTTTCACTACCACTTCCCTGATGATTGTAATTTTTTGAGTTTATCCCTTCCTTCCATTTACTGGTTTACAGTTATTTATTGGTTGTTATTTGTATCCTCTGTTATGATGACCAATACAAGATGTCAATTAACTTCATTTGCCATCTCCTTATTTTCCATGATTAATTTCCCAGATTCACTTTCTATAGGACTATTGCTCATTTAGTTAATTCTTTTTTTAATTATATACAGAAACTCTTACCAATCTGTATTTATATTTCTAGCTGACTATCGGTCATACTCTATTTCCACCATCTATATTATTCTTTTAGTCATTTTTGATGTTTTTAATATTCTATCCAATTTCCAGACTGCCACCTGTTTTTGAATAATCTTAGGGTACAGGTTGAAGGAGTGCACCATTTTTCTCTGGTTCTATGAGTTTATATATTTAAACGTTTTGCCCAGTTACTGATATGGCAGTTTATACTTCACCTATATTTTCATTTTAGAATATAAAAAATATCTCCCAACCTGTATGCTTTATTAAGCAACAATATTATTGATTTATTAATGCAATAAAAGTTATTCAACTAAGATGCAAAACTGATTAATATGTAACTTAAAATATGAAAGTTTAAAGATTAACCCTTCTGTTAAAGAAACCAAAAGGAAGTTTTTCTGCAGAGATCAACTTTAAAAAAAATGCTTTGGCAAAATAATTCTTGAAGCAAAACGATAAGATTTGAAATGCTATGAATAGCTATTGGTCTGATGTCCTAGTATACTGAATGAGTATGAACACAGCTTGATGTTGGTACCTTTTCAGATTCAGTTTGTTCAGGAGATGTCGACAGCGAGTCTTCCAGATGTTTCTCAGGAGAATTGAAGCATTAGTTTTTTTCAGATCTCATGCTCTCAAAAGGGTTTTCTGAAAAAGCTGGGAAAGGATGAGTTGGGTGGCTTCTGTCTTAATAAGACCATAAGACATAGGAGTAGAAATTAGGCCATTCAGCCCATTGAATCTACTCCACCATTCAGTAATGGCTGATAAATTTCTCAGTGTAGGCTACACCTAACCTGACCTTCCCAAATAACATCCCAAAAAGAAACAAAACCTCTGACAGCCATAAACCCAGACATGTAACTTCTCCATAAACTAGTCCAGTCTGTTCTATTGGCTATCAGGGTGCCTGCTGTTTTTTGAGGTTAATGATTTCTTCCAGTAAGTGTTATTGCAAAAAAAAAATCCAAATTGCCTTGCGCGGAAGGATGTGTGTGCATTGGAGAACATACAAAAGAGGTTTATAAGAATGGTTCCAGGGCTGAGACACATCAGGTAAGAGAAAAAATTGCAGAAATTGGGTTTGTTTTTCTTACAGAAGAAACAGCTAAGGAGAGATTTGACAGTAGTTTTCAAAACCATGAGGGGTCTGGACAGAGTGAATAGGGAGAAACTGTTCCCATTCATAAACAGATTGAGAACCAGAGAGCAGAGTTTTAAAGCATTTTGCAAAAGAAGCAAATCCAAAGTGAGAAAAGCTTTATCACAGAGCGAGTAATTATGGTCTGAAATGCACTGCCTGGAACTGTGGTGGAGGCAAATTCTATTCAGACATTCAAGAGGGCATTTCATGATTATTTAAACAGAGGCAATGTGCAGAGTCACAGGGAAAAGGCAAGAGATTGGTATTAAATTAAAATGCTCGGAGATCCAGCGCAGACACAACTGGTCGAATAACCTCCTTTTACACCATAATAATTCAGTGCCTCCAAGACCTTTCAGTAACTTCTTAAAACAAAAACAAGTTCAGGCATCTTCCAACTGAATACATTTTCACAATCTTTTAAACACAAGTTCTCATGCTTTTTCTTTAAGTTTGAAACTGCCTACAACTATTTTCAGTTAGGCACAAGGGTGGGTCCTTCACGGGAGATATTATTTCTTATGAGGATATATCTGTTCTGTGTACTCTGAAAAAAATACCCTTAAATATCTGCAATTGCATCTCGACTAACCTATATCTTAATCTAATATGTGGCTAAGCTAACTCAATGGATTCATCTCAAGAGTGCTACGGCAGTGAGTACAAATTTGAACAGATTGGTGAAAGTTGAGTGAGGGAGGGAGTAGGGGAAGGAGCGGAAGGAGGTGTTCCCTCACTTTATTGAACTTTCTTCACCGTGTAGGAATTGGGTCTCTGGGAAGTGGTTAAGATCTATTTTATTCCTAAGTTTGAAAATAGTATAGCAACTGGTGGTAAGATTAGTAAAACATATAGGAAATGAAATAAATAATTGCATTAAATAATTATGTAGTTAATTCAAACTCAACAAGAATAATAAGACAGGTGGTATGTGGCAATTTCAGCATATGGAGCTCCTAGATGCCAGTATGAACTAGGGCAAATTGTCATAAGTCTTTCCCGCTTAAGCAACTTTGGTTCAGAGTTCATCAGCTGGAGGCTGAAATGTAGATACTGTGACACATCAGGGAGGTGAGAAGATAGCTGGATACTAGATTCCAGGAGGGTAGTTACAGCCCTTAGGATAGCATCTTCTGATTTGATCTGTGATCTGGAAAGAAGAGTGTGACTATAAATGCCAGTTCACTTTAGCTAGTTATGCTAGAAAAAATTCAATATTACCCTATTGGTTGTGTAAAGGAGTTATATTGGACTGGATGTTACCAGACCTGCTGAGTTTCTGCGGTATTTTTGATTTTTTTTTCAATACTATCTGCTTGGCGTGATTGTTAAAGACGAATATCACTCATAAATGATAAATTCCAGCCCTTCTTTTCCCCCACCCCTACAAAATTCCTAGTTCAAAGCATTTTTTGCAGAATTTAAGAACAAAGTACAATAGAGGACAGAAACAGGCCCTCCAGCCATCCAAGCCTGTGTCAACGCATTTTGCCCTTCCATGCTAAAGGTGTCTTCACTTATAGCATCCGTATTTCTCTGTTCCCTTCCTATTCATGTATTTGCCCAGGTGCTTCTTGAATGCTGCGATTGTGTTTGCTTCCACCACCTTCTCTGCTAGGGCATTCCATGCACTCACCACGCTTTGTGTGAAAACCATGCCTCGCACATCTCTTTTAAATATCCTCCCCGCACTTTAAACCTGTCTCCCCAAGTAATTGACTTCTCCGCCCTGCGAAAAAGCCTCATACATTCTACTCTATCCATGCCATTTACAATCTTAAGCTTCTATCAGGATGCCGCTCACCCTCCTGCGTTCCACTGAAAACAAACCCATTCTATCCAAGATAACAAGATGTGGAGCTGGATGAACACAGCAGGCTAAGCAGCATCAGGGGAGCAGGAAAGCTGATGTTTCGGGCCTGGACCCTTCTTCAGAAATGGGGGACGGGAAGGGGGTTCTGAAAATAGGGAGAGAGGGGGAGGTGGATAGAAGATGGATAGAGGAGAAGATAGGTGGAGAGGAGACAGACAGGTCAAAGAGGCGGGGATGGAGCCAGTAAATGTGAATGTAGGTGGGGAGTTGGGGAGGGGATAGGTCAGTCCAGGGAGGACGGACAGGTCAAGGGGCGGGATGAGGTTAGTAGGTAGGAGATTGGGGTGGGGCTTGAGGTGAGAGGAGGGGATAGGTGGGAAGAAGGACAAGTTAGGGAGGCGGGGATGAGCTCGGCTGGTTTTGGGATGCGGTAGGGGGAGGGGAGATTTTGAAGCTTGTGAAGTCCACATTGATACCATTGGGCTGCAGGGTTCCCAAGCGAAATATGAGGTGCTGGTCTTGCAAACTTCGGGTGGCATCGTTGTGGCACTGCAGGAGGCCCAGGATGGACATGTTGTCTGAGGAATGGGAGGGGGAGTTGAGATGGTTCGCGACTGGGAGGTGCAGTTGTTTAGTGTAAACCGAGCATAGGTGTTCTGCAAAGCGATCCCCAAGCCTCCGCTTGGTTTCCCTGATGTAGAGGAGGCCACATCTGGGACAGCGGATACAGTATGCCACATTAGCAGATGTGTAGGTGAACATCTGCTTGATGTGGAAAGTCTTCTTGGGGCCTGGGATGGGCGTGACGGGGTAGGTGTAGGGGCAGGTGTAGCACTTCCTGCTGATGCAGGGAAAAGTGCCGGGTGTGGTGGGGCTGGAGGGGAGTGTGGAGCGGACAAGGGACTCACGGAGAGAGTGGTCCCTCCTGAAAGCAGATAAGGGTGGGGAGGGAACAATGTCTTTGGTGGTGGGGTCGGATTGCAGATAGCAGAAGTGTCGGAGGATGATGCGTTGGATCCGGAGGTTGGTGGGGTGGTACGTGAGGATGAGGGGGATTCTTTTTTGGCTGTTATTGCAGGGAGGGGATGTGAGGGATGAGTTGTGGGAAGTGCGGGAGACATGGTCGAGGGAGTTCTCGACCACTGTGGGGGGGAAGTTGCGGTCCTTGAAAAACGAGGACATCTTAGATGTTCGGGAGTGGAATCCCTCATCCTGGGAGCAGATGCGGCGGAGGTGAAGGAATTGGGAATAGGGGATGACATTTTTGCAGGAAGGTGGGTGGGAGGAGGTGTACTCCAGGCAGCTGTGGGAGTAGGTGGGCTTGAAATGGATATCGGTTTCCATGTGGTTGCCAGAGATGGAAACAGAGAGGTGCAGGAAAGAGAGAGAGGTATCAGAGATGGTCCAGGTGAACTTAAGGTTGGGGTGGAAGGTGTTGCTGAAGTGAATGAATTGTTCGAGCGTGAGGCGACACCAATACAGTCCTCAATGTGACGGAGGAAGAGGTGAGGCTTAGGGCCAGTGTAGCTACGGAAGAGGGATGTTTCAAAGAAACCTTTCCCCCCCCCCCACCCTTATCTGCTTTCCGGAGGGACCACTCTCTCCATGACCCCCTTGTCCGCTCCATACTCCCCTCCAACACCACCACACTCGGCACTTTTCCCTGTTCTGTATCCATCTTGCCAGCTCACCCTGATATCATGTGACTTCACCTTTTGTACCAGGCTGCCATGAGGGACCCTGTCAAAGGCTTTACTGAAGTCTATGTAAACAACATCAACCACTTTTCCCTCATCAATCACCTTTGTCACCTCCTCAAAAAACTCAATCAAGTTAGTGAGGCATGACCTGCCCTGCACAAAACCATGCTATTGCCAATATCTAAGTGTGTGTAGAACTTGTCCCTGAGAATCCTTTCCAATAATATCCCTACCACTGACGCGAGGCTTGCAGGTCTGTAATTTCCTGGTTTATCCATGTTATCCTTCTTAAACAATGGAACAACATTTGCTATTCTCCATTTCCTCTGAAAATCTAATCACTTAGGTTTTGAATTCATTCTGAATATGATTTCCTTCATAACTTACCAAACTCACCACTGTGATACCTCGTTTAATTATCATGATCGTAATTTTGCTTTGTACTGTTCTACTTGGCCAGTCATTCTTCAGTCATAAATCAAATATCTAATTGGGTTCTGCAGCAGTTTGGGGATAAATTTATGCATGCATTCAAATTTCTACTGGCTTTTAAAGATCAGTACGGTAGAGCACAGGCCCTTCAATCCCCCAAACCTGCGCCGACATGACATTTCTCTAAACTAAAATCTTTTTGCCTCTACACTGTCTGTAAATCTCTATCCCCTGCCTATTCATGTATCTGTCAAGATGCTATAAACATTGCATCTACCACTTTTTCTAGCGGTGCATTCTAGGCACATACTGTGTGCAAAAACACTTGCATCTCACATCTTCTTTAAACTTTCCCCTTTTACCTTAAACCTGTTTTCCATAGTAATTAATATTTCTCCCCGGGAAAAAGATTACATTTAAACATGCCTCTCATAATTTGTAAACTTCAATCAGACAAGAACATGAAGAAGGCATTTGGTATGCTGTCTTTACTGCTCAGTGCATTGAGTATAGGAGTTGGGAGCCTATGTTGTGGCTGTACAGAACATTGGTAAGGCCACTCATAGCATACTGCTTTCACTTCTGGTCTGCTATCTATAGGGAGGATGTTGTGAAACTTGAATGGGTTATAAAAAGATTTACAAGGATGTTGACAGGGTTGGAGGGGTTGAGGTATAGGAAGAGGCTGCATAGGCTGGGGTTATTTTCGCTGGAGCGTCAGAAGCTGAGGGGTGACCTTACAAAGCTTTATAAAATCAAGAGGGGATGGATGGAGTGAATAGACAAGGTCTTTTCCCCGCGGTGGGGGAGTCCAAAACCAGAGGGCATAGCTTTAAGGTGAGAGGGGAAAGATTTAAAAGGGACCTAAGGGGCAACTTTTTCACCCAGGCAGTGGTGCCTGGTACAGAATGAGCTGCCAGAGGAAGTGGTGGAGGCTGGTACAATTGCAACATTTAAGAGACATTTGGATGGGTTCATGAATAGGATGAGTTTAGAGGGATATGGGCAAATGGGACTAGATTTATTTAGGATATCTGGTCAGCATGGTTGAGTTGGACGGAAGGATTTGTTTCCGTGCTGTACAGCTCTATGACTCTATGAATCTAGGTCACCCTTCAGCCTCTGACATTCCATTGGAAACAAACTGAATTGATCCAATCGTTCCTCATAGCTAATACCCTCCAAGCCAGGCAACATCCTGGTAACACAGTGTGGAGCCGAAGGAACACAGCAGGCCAGGCAGCATCAGAGGAGGGCCAGGCAGCATCAGAGGAGCAGGAAAACTGACGTTTCGGGTCGGGACCCTTCTTCAGAAAACCTTTTCTGTACCCTCTCCAAAACCACAACATCTTTTTGGTAGTGTGGCGACCAGAACTGTACGCACTATTCCAAATTTGGACTAACTAAAGTTCCATACGACTGCAACACATCTTGCCAATTTTTATATTCTATGCCCTGACTGATGAAGGCAAGCATGCCATGCACCTTCCTGACCACCTTAAAATTAAGCGTATATTTTAAAAAGAAGCAAACTATGATTCTCTTCCATGAATCTAATTTTGGCTTTATCCCTCTTGTGGTGAACAAGAAACTATGTGAGCCTAAGTTTTCGAACATATCTTAGAATCATGTGTTTTGTATTTTTTTAAATCTTAGGGAAGGATGGACATACACCATGTGACTTAATTGTGACTTCCAGATGTTTCTTTGGCATTAGAGCCTGCAGGATATATTACTAGTGTATAGCATAAATTTCAATCTGTTGATGATATAATGGACCTTGTTTTAAAAAGTGTAAACGTTTACAAGCTTCATTCTATAGTTTAACGCTTTAGCAGCCCTTATTAAAATATGGATGGATGTATTCTGTTACTTATTAATTATGAGGGGTTTGCATCACCAAGTTAACTGAACATCAGGCGCTTCAAGAGACAAATTTTAAATCTGCAGTGGAAGATCAGCTTCAGTCAAAATATATGTGAACCAGAATAGATGTGAAAAAAGAAAATGTGGGTTTGATGCATTAAATCCGCTGATAGCAAATTGTAGCTGGATGAATCCCACGGGGTGTTATCATGATTGCATTTTCACAATATGAAACACTTGCTATTTTCAACTGTTTGCCCTTCATGGAGAATCAGGAGCAGAAATGTTGTCCTCGACAGGTAGACTTTCTAAATATTCAATAAAATCTTAAATACTCTTGGGATCAGAAAACCTGTGGGCAGTGAAACAATATCAGATGAGAAGTTCCAAAATGATTAAAATAAAGCTGTTTAGATTAACTTGAGCACAGTACATCTTTATGTCTCTAGTTAATTTAATTTTCAGTGTAAATATATGAGGAATGAAACTTCCAATCAATTAACATAAGTTTGCTTTGTGCTGTATCTTTCCACTAGATAGTGGGTCAGTTAGTTTAGTTGGTTGAACAGCTGGTTCGTGATGCAGAGTGATGCCAATAGCTCAGGTTCAGTTCCCACACCAGCTGAGGTTACCTTGAAGATCCTGCCTGAGAAACCTCGTACACGGTCTTAAGTGTGTTGACCCTCAAATTAAACTCAACACCAGTCACCTCTCTCTGATAAGAAGTGGAACTATGATGACTTCATTTTCACCAGATGATTAGTGACAAGCCTTTCTTTGCATCTGACATGCACCAATTTACTGGACAATAATCTGAATAATATGTCTAACATCTTCCCACAGATTATAAGGCCTCATTAACTTCTACATTTATTAATGAACTGTTAGCAGGATCTAAGACACATTAATTATACAGGGATTACTGATGAAATAACTGTTTTCCCACTTGCCTTTTTTTTGTTCTTATATTTTTGCTTTAAAGGGCTGGTTTGATGGGATAGTGAGATTGTGTCCCAAAAATTTTCCACATGAGCAGTAAAATGCATATGCCAAAGTTCACAGAGAGTGCACATTTTAAATGCAGAAATTTTCGCAATCAATAATCACTAAATGTATGATTACAAAATGCCAAAAGCATTGTCTTTAATCCTCGAGATGCCCTATACAGCCCATTTAATATATTAAATGTTGAAAGATTAAACTCTTGGCATGAAGAAAGTGAATGTTTTGTGAACATATATTTTAGACATGGCTTAATTTTTAATTGTTAGTCGACGTGTCTCTTAACCTATTGAATAAATCGCATTTTGGGAAAATGTTGAAATCTATTTTCTTATGTAGAAAGTAGCAGGAAAATTGAGGCTTGACACAAGTCCAGTGGATTAAGGAAAACCAGCAAAATGTAGTATTTTTGATTTTGAAAATACATTTGATGTGGTGCCACTCTATATGAGCTTATGATTTTGGGGATGATAAATATGTATGTATGGAGGACTAGTTAACTAACAGAAAACAGAATAAGTGAATCATTTTCAAGGTGGCAAAAAAAGTGCAAAAATGCTTTGGGAACATGGATGCAAATCCCAACATGACAGTTGGATGAATTTGAACTGAATTAATGCAATCTTGAATTCAATACTGAGCACAGTAATGCTGACCATGAAACCTTCACCAATTGTTTCTTTGAAAAATTTTGTTTTACTTGTGTCTTTCAGGGAAGAAATTCTGCCACCCTTACATGGTCTAGTCTCCATGTGACTTCAGACTCACAGCAATATGCTTGGCTTGTAACAGTCCTTTGAAATATCCTAGCAGGTCATTGAGATTAATGATATTTAGGGATTGGCAACAAATGCTGAACTTACCAGTGGCATCTACATCCCATAAAAGAATAAGAAAATTCTAAATGAAGAGAGACTGCGAAATGCTGGCTTACAAAGGGAGCTGGATACATGAATCACAAATGTCAGCATGCAGCTTCAGCAAGTTAATAGGAAGACAACTGGATTTCCGACCTTTATTGCAGGCAGAGAGGTGGGGCAGTATAAAAAGAAGGGACATCTTGGTAAAAACATCCAGGGCATTGGTGACAGGACACCTAAGTATACTGTATACAGTTCTGGTTGCCTTACTTTAGGAGGGACATATTTGCACTGTTAGCAATACCAGAGAAGGTTCAATGGGCTGATTTCTGTGGCAGAAGTTTGTCTACTGAGGAAACATTGAGCAGGCCTGTCCCAGATTTATTGGAGTTTAGAAGAATGAGAGATAATACTATTAAAAAAAATAAGATTCTGAAGGGTCTTAACAGGGTAAATGCTGAGTAGATGTGTTCCCTTGTGGAAAAAACAAAATAAGAGGCCTCCATTTATGAAAGAGTTGAGAAGGAGTTTCTTCTCTCAGGGGATTAGTATATGGAATTCTCTGCCATAGAGAGCATTGGAGGATGGATCATTAAATGTGTTGAAGGCCAAGCTGGATGGATTTTTAACTGACAAAGTCACGGGTTTCGAGGGTCAGACAGGAAAGTAGAGTTAAGGCCATAATCAGATTTTATCTGGCAGAATGCACTTAAGGGGTCAAAAGATATAATTCTGTTCCCATTTCTACTGTTCTGTTACCGTGTTGTTACTTTTTTTGTGACCATCCTTCATTTTTCATTTTCGTCTTTTGCTGCGGTTCTACTTGCAACTTAAGATTTAAAACAATAACACTCTTGACTGCTTTCGATTGTCGTTCATCTGACCTGTTTAGCATCAATACCAGTCGATATAAATTGAATAAAAAGTGAACTAACTTGTCTTCAATCTTTGCAATTGACCGAAGTGAATTCTTCAACCTTTTTTAAAATGTACTATATGGAAACAACCTTTCTCAGTATCTGGTGAAAGTTGCGACACTTACAACATTATTGACCAAAAGCGAATAAACCCATTTATTCTTCAACAGGCAGTGAATAATTTTAGGAAATATCCATAATTCTAAAGAATCTTGAAATTACAGGGAAGCCACTGATCTTTTTTCCATGTATTTTCTCCTTTCTCCATTTTAAAATGTAAGTTTGGTAAGTTTTGGAATTAAGATTGATTGTACCATTAAGAACATTGAAATGTGTGCCATTTCTCATGGTATGTTGACCTTTACTTCCAACCATTGTCTTTCGTGGCCAACATGTATAGGAAAAGGGAGTAGTGTTAGAAAACATCTTCAGTCAACATCAGACCTTTGTGACCTTCTCAGAATCAATAGTGTTGAAATATATAAACAACAATTGCAATATTATTGGTTCAGCTCTGTTTGGAAATGAATTAAAGCAGCAACAAAATATAATAATTTGGTGTGTACATTTATTTTACATACCAGATTTGCAAGAAATGGAAATCCATGTTTACTTGGTTGCCCTTTTTCAGATCTGAAATCTCTAATCAGCTCTTCTTGCTTTAATTGTTTCCATGGAAATGTTGAGCACTCATCAAAAGCAGAACCACTTGTGTGGTGCGCACCTGAAAGTAAATTATCATGCAAGATGATATGGGAAACTCCATCATCTTGAATATCAGCAACCATTTTCTGACCTGTGTTGAGTAAATTATTCTTGCTTTCTCAGTATTTAAAAAACATGCTTCTTTTAATTACCCCAAATGTTAATTTGTTTTCAAAATTGCTTGATAGATCCAAGCTAAATTAACTTGTAGGTTATTCAGCCTCTGGGGCACTTTTATTATCTCGAAGAATGACAATCAGTTCTATTTGGTTTTGTACTGATACCGGTGACTTTCATCTTTTCCAATGGATCCCCAGAGCCATAGATAGTAGCTAGCTCAGATATTGAATAATTGTTCACAGTATTTTGGTTGCACTTAACTAGAAACGATTGTTAACAACTTTGAGGTCGATTTCTTCTGCTGGATATATAAGCTTGTTGCCGTTAATGAATTTTGATGGCGAAATCCATTTTACTGGCGTACATGTACAATTTTAGTTTTTTGTATTTCACTTTGCTTAGCTTATCAACGACAAGTTTGGCAGTGGGTATTTAATCAGGTGTTAGGGTATGAAAAGGAGACACTGCTGACTTCTAATTGCCAACTGATCAAGACCTATGCAGAAAGCTGCATGAACAGCCTTTTGTGCCCAGATGCTAATTGACAACATTCTAGCCTCATCATATTGCTGCTGGTATTCACCCTGTGGTCGGCAGGGAGTTGCCACTTGAGTACCCAAGAAACAGGATTCCAGGAAATGATCCCTTGTTCAAAAGCACTTATTGTCCGATCGAGTGACCTGGCATCAGGAACGGGACAACTCAATAAGAGGAGTACTCCGCTTTTTCTTCTGACCGCCATCCGTCCTTGTTCAACTGTGGTTTGAGTCCCCATTTATCCTGTGCATCTCTTTGCAAGCTTTACCAACAACAGCCTGACTCTGAATCAATTGGCATTGGAGAGCTGCCAGCTTTGCAGAGGGTGGGATTTCTACTACTGGGGCCCTGAATCTCAGGGAAGACCTAACACTAGCCAGTTAAATGCTTGATTGGAACTTAAGTCTGGTGGGCCGTCTCCAATGGAGGCAATGTGGAACCTACATTGGTTCTCTTGCCAGTGGGTGAGACACCTTCTGCTAACATTAAATTCTACCCATAATGTCTGTAGGCTAGTTTGTGCACTGACAAGTATGTAGCTTTTATGGTAGATTTAAAGTGGCTTCCTTCTGACTTCTTAAGAAGACTAATTGAACAGAATTATGCACTATTATTTATTTCAGGAGCGTAGGATCATTTTCAAGTTCCAACTCACATGGGTCTGCGGTGTGCCCTCAGGCATGATATTTTGGAAGATAGCCTCCTAATTGACCAGTTTGGTGTCTGTGCTTCTGTTAAGAATGATGGGCCAATTTCTGAGGCTGAATTGGCAATTTCCCATTCAGAAAACCCACAGCAAACACTGGCTTGCAGCCACAGGGGTTGAGGTGAGCAACAAGGTGGCAAGCACAAAGACAGCAAAGATACCTCAAAGTAGAGCTGACCTCTGATTATGACTATGTTGTTAAAAAGTTACAGGGACACAACTGTCAGTACAGAGGGGCAGCTGTTCCACAGGTGGCCGAGGCCTTCTGGCATCCACTGCTGGTCAGTGGGAGGAGAAGGTCAATAAAACAGGCTTCTGGGCTTGGTACTTGTGAGAGTCTGCTCCATTTCTGAGAAGATCTCATCCTCCTCAGACCCTTAATTGATCTTTAAAAACTGCCTGTCAATACTGGATAGTTAGTTGATTCTGTTGTTCAAGCACCTCTTCCAGAATCACCTGGATTGGGAATACGTTGATACTGTAATCTGAAATTTTGCTTCGAGGTGCCCCTTTAAATCTGTTTCAGCAGAACCAGGAAGATTCACCTTTTTTTTTCATCCAAATGTGACAGAAACAAGTATTTTTGTTTTCTGGTGAGACGATGATGTTTGGAATGTATTGTGAAAATGAACATGGATAAGTTCCAGCTTGTAAATAATGTTTTTTAACAGCATTAACAACAACCAAATACATTTGACTAAATTCATGAACTGTGATTTTTCTCGTTGTGTATCAGTCCGCATATGCTTTAGGTTACAAGAACTGAAATGGGGTCTGAATTTCATGACATTTGGCACTAAATATACTTTTTTTTTCCCTTTAGGAATCTATGGACCAGAAAATTGGGCCACATCTTACATGAACTGTTCTGGCATCAAGCAGTCCCCAATTGATATTGTAGATCAGAAGAGTCATGAAAAGGATATCTTGCAGCAAATCTATCTTGAGGGATTTGAGATTGAGTCCTCAAATAGGACTTGTATGAAAAACACTGGAAAGACAAGTAAGTTTGTTAGTATGGATAGCCAATGCTTTTCTGGTCATTTAAACTACCATCAAATATTTGGGGACATTTAAAAGAAATCAAGCATGAAAAAAGCCAGTATGGTAGGAAACTAAAATGTCACAAAATATTACATTCTTCAAACTATGTCATGATAGTGATGTCTTCTACGGATACCGTGTTATATGTTATGTGGTCCTAAATTTGCATTGCTGAATCACTTCAACGTGTTTCATAAACTAATTGCAACTTCATTTGCCATAGAAGCCACCTGTTTGTAAGGTGGGTGATTTCCTGACCTCTGAAGGTACAATTATAAATAGCTTTGTTATATAATTTATGTAAGTGAGCCTTCAGCAGCAGTTTAAATGTCAATTTGATTTCTTGCCAGCGACCACTGCTCACCCTAGTGACTCAGGAAACAAGTTTGCAGACAATTGGGAGCAATGCTTCCGGCAGGCATGTTCGTTGTTACAATTCAGGTTTCCTCCTAATACTCTGAACTCATGTTCACAGCAAAAAGGCTGTTTCCCACAAGCAAAGCCTTAGTCTCGTATGAACTGAAACTTGAAGCTTTTTTCAGGATATGAACGGGATAGCATGCCAGAGAATTTCTTTTCTCTCTGCAAGGGGAACTGTCTGGACTGTTCAATCTGTTGTACTGTCCACAGGTGGTGATTATTTTGCTGCAAGAATGGATTGTTCAGATTAAAACTAGGGGTTGAATTTTCACTCCCGAGGCTGCTGTGCAGAGTCGGGAAAATTCTTCCCTCTCCAATCCAACTTGACAAAATAATTCATTGAGATGTGTTATATTTTTGCTCCAGTGTAGGGGCTAACAGGAGTCAGATCCTATTCTCTCACATAAACATTGTGGAGACAACCCAAAGGGGCAGCCAATTGTTAAGTTTAAAAGACCTGCTTCATTGCTCTGGGACTCTACCTATAATGATGAATCATGATGAATACATGATGAACTTGCCCCATGGGAAGTCACCTCTTATGAACATGGGTAGGGAACAACAGGTAACAACTCCTTAGGAAAAATAGTCTCAGATGTTAAAGATCATGTTAAGGATCCAGAAGCATTATGGAAAACTGGCAACATACATTAATGAACAGCTTGAGTCACCTCATTAGTCACCAAGTGCAAAGATGAAGCAAGCTTGAATTTTGGCTGGAATTATGCTTCATTGACGGTTCTGCAGTTGGGATTTGACTAGTTTTATATCCTGTCTCATTCTATAGGCTTAACTACATTAAAAAAAAATTAAATGATGTGATTTCTGATTAAGTTAGGTTTCAAAAAGTTAACAGTGCCAGTGTAGAAGACTGGCTGGGACAGATGCCTCATTCCAATCAAAACATAGCTTTTTCTCTGGATTTTTATTTAATCTCTCTGCAGTGCAGCAGTGGGTGGTCGGGGGAGGGGGGGTGATGGGGGCGGTGGGCACAGTGGCTCAGTGGTTAGCACTGCTGCCTTACTGCGCCAGGGACCCAAGTTCAATTCCACCCTCAGGCAACTATGTGGAGTTTGCACATTCTCCCCGTGTCTGCATGGGTTTCCTCCAGGTGCTCCAGTTTCCTCCCACAGTCCAAAGATGTGCAGGTTACGGTGGATTGGCCATGCTAAATTGCGCATAGTATTCAGGGATGTATCAATTAGGTGGGTTATGAGGGATGGGTCTAGGTGGGATGTTCTGAGGGGCAGCATGAACTTATTGGGCCAAGGGGCCTGTTTTCACACAGTAGAGATTCTATGATGATGATGATCTGTTTTCAACCTAATCAACATAACTTTCATCCTCACTTTTCAGGCACAATGCTGGTCTGGCTTAGATTTTTTTTCCCAGTTAGATACGAATTAAGTGAAACTCCGGCAATTTCACAATGAGTTGTTTATTACCTAAATGATGAGGATGAAAGAGGACATAAGGAGTCTAAATTAAATTATTTCAATCACTGGGTAATTTATTTTAAAATCACATTCTCTGATGTACTACAGTCGGATATCAGTGTTGCCCTTGCAAGGTGACAATATTTTTGTAGGTGAGGCTGATATGCTACACTGTTCAGTGTTACACATTGCCTCTAACTTTGTGGCTCTGCCTTGACTACTTTGTTGCTTGAAAATGGGAGAAATAAATGTGTTTTGACTCAGACTGAGCGTCAGTAACCCTTTAAGAGATATGCTAATAATATCATCACTGCATCATAGCATGTGACCTGCTGATATAAAGACCTTAGACTTCATCTTGACTAGGATCAGTTGAAGCATGGCATGCTCCAAGAAGCAGGCTGCTCTCTGTAACTTAATGGCTTGATTTTCATCCAGACACTTAAGTGCTTGTAAGCATAATATTTGGTAGTTATATTATATAGTATTAAAATATAATATATAAATATATTTGTCAGCTGTAATATGGGTTCTATGGATTCTTAAATAACACTGCATTCACGTTTAATTTTGTATGTTCTAAGGGGTAACATAAGCATTGCTGTACCAGATAAAATACCCTGCTGGAGGTGAACACAAAGTAATAAACCAGGATTATATATGCAACATTATGGTGAACACAAAGTAATAAACCAGGATTATATATGCAACATTATTTATCAGAATGTTGTACTTTCGACCAGCTCTGTGAAAATTTCTACAATTTGGATGAAACATAACCTCACCAAATGGAATTATGAACTGAGTAATTAATCAATTGGATATGCAACTTTTCAGATTCCTTGCTAATCTTTACATTATTAGTAACATTTGTTCCATTCTTTTGTGCTTATTTTGAGGAAGTGGCGCAGCATGACAAGAAACTAAGTTCAACTGAAGATGAAATGTTTGAATTTTTAAGACATTAATAGGAGTATTCCTCAAGCATTTATAGCAATTTTCAGCAAATACTGATGCAAATCTTTTGCAGTGTTGAAGTAGTGACCTTTGAAATAAGACAAAATGTACAGTGCGGATGCAATTGCTGCTGAAAGTTAATATTAAATTGTATTTGAAATTAGTCAGGAAGTGTAATTGCTGAAACAGGCTTTAAGATTTCGCACTTGGTTAGAATTGTAATTTTTTTGTGGCTTTGTGAAAGGAAATATGTGGGTATGTTTGGTCTAATATCCTATTTACTTTGTAGCTTTACGATCCGTGTCAAAATAAACAAGACAACACGAATATTGTTCTAAGATGGACACACTATCTAAATAAATGGTGCTGAAACTCTAGCTGTAGCTTTATCCCCAAAATAACACAAATACCTGTTGGTAGACTTTGACATATTTGGATTATGGCATGCTGCAATTCAAAGCCCTCACTCCTGCTTTGTTCATGCCAGTGATATGATCATACTTTCATTAACTAATGAAGAAGGTTGAGCCCTCTGCCTGTCGGCAATTATTTACTTGGTACTTTTGAAACTAGATCTATGAGATAAAAAGAACACTGTCAACAGTATCAAGAGTTACACTTGCTGTAGCAGAACTACTTTTGTGAAGTACTGTAAATGTGCCAGAATGATTCTTAAGTATGCCATAGCAGAGCAATGAATTATCCTTGACATTTTCCAACTTCAGGATCCATTTTTGTGAGCAAAGTTGATTTTAAGAGATAAAGTACAAGCAAAAGAAATAATTCTAATGAACCTTACCTGGATATTTGCCCAGGAAATATGAACTAGATTAAAACAGTGTACAACCTTTTGCTAAATACTTCATATGCCTTCTTAACCACTTTATCTACCTGTCCTGCTTCATCAAGGGACCAGAGGACATGTGCACCAAGATTCCTGTGATCTTCTGTGTTTCCCAGAGTCCTGTAACTCATCATGTATTCCCTTGCTTTGTTTGTCCTGCCCAAGTGCATCACCTCACACTTATCCAGATTGAATTCCATTTACCACTGATCAGCCTATTTGACCAGCGCATCTATATCCTCCTGTAATCTAAGGCAATCCTCTTCAGTATTAACCACCCACCAATTTTCTTATCATCTGTGAACTCACTGATCAACCCTCCTTCATTCAAGACTTAATCATTTACAAATACCACACACAGCCCTGCAAAACACTGTTGGATACAGGCTTCCAGTCACAAAAGCACTCCTTGGCCATCATCCTCTATTTCCTGCCAATCCACCAATCTTAGATCCAGTTAGCCAAATCTCCTAAGGACTCTAACCTTTGCTATCAGTCGCCCACGTGGGACCTTGTCAAAAGCCTTGCTGAAGTCCAAGCAGTTTACGTTGAATGCATGCCCTCATCTACACACGTGGTTATCTCTTCGACAATTCAGCCATGTTGGTCAGACGTGACTTCCCCTTAACAAAACCATGCTGACTGTTCTTGATTAATCACTGCCTCTTCAAGTGCAGATTAATTCTGTTCCTCAGAATAGCTTACCACCAAAGAGGTTGGATTGACTGGCCTGCAGTTTCCTGATTTATACCTTGCTCCCTTCTTGAATGATGTTACCATATTTTCTGGAAATTTTTTGAAAACACTTCAGCAGAGAGAGACAGATTTTTCTGTCACCATTTTTCACTGTTTGCCACCACATATTGATGTGTTGTTGGATTAGAATAGTTTCAATAACTCATAAAGACCACTAGCTATAAAGTACTTTAACTTTCTGATAACGTCTTTACAGAATGAAAGCAATCTCTTGCACTCGCTTTTTTCCATGTTACTTTGTCATGGTAGTGCAGATGGGGTGAGAGATAAATTAAACTTTCACTTTCCTTGTCTTCTGTTTGTGAAGTCTGATATTAAGGTAATTTGCTCTAAGGTTATTTTATGCTGGTTTGAATTGTCTTGCCACTTCAAGATGTCTGAAGGTGTTTTTTTTAATGGATAACATTTTGGTAGGCAACAAAGCTACATGCATGAATTTTTGTATCATCTATTCATGAGTCATCTCATCCTGAAAATGCACAGTTCCTGTACAGCACTCAATCACCGGATATATTCCATAGTTTTGTTTTATAGAGTTCCAAAATTACAGTGTAGTGATCATCCCTCTCCCACTGTCATCAAGCCAGGATACCAACTCTGGTTCCAACAATGGAAGCAGCTGGCAATAGACAGGGTCAAAGCAATCCTACAAGCAACTGATCAGATTTAGACTCTGCAATCTTGCCACATCCAATTGTGAAAGGCTGTGGACAGTTAAAAAGTTAACATGGAGGTGGAGGCTCTACAAATATGCCCATTGACGGTACGAGGGAGCCAATATATCAGTGTAAAAGACAAGGTTGAAGTATTTGCACCTATCTTTAGCCAGAAGTACCAAGTGAATGATCCATCTTGGTCTCCTCCCGAGATCTTGAGCGTCATGGACGACAGTCTTCAACAATTTAACTCACTCCATGCAATATCAAGTAACAGCCCAAGACACTGGATACTGCAAAGGCTTGGGCTGTGAGGATATTGTGGCAATCATCCAGAAGACCTGGGTTCCAGAAGTTGCCACAACCCTAGCTAAGCTGTTTCAGTACAGCTGCAACACTGGCATCTACCTGATAATGTGGAAAATTACCGAAGTATATCCTGTGCACAAATAGCAGGACAAATCCAACCATGCAAGTTATCGCCTTGTCAGTCTAATTCCAGTCATCAGCAATGTGATGAAGGGGGTCATTCACAATGTGGAAGACTTGTAAAGGAACACAGGGGGTCATTGGTCTATGAACATTGACATACATATGCTCATACTGATGAACATGATCCCATACATGGTTGTAACTTTAAAGACCCAACATACAAACATTTCCTGTACTTAAAAATAGCCATTTTACATTGTTCAAGTTCTGACTTGCAAATGAAGTCCAGAACAGAACCCATTCGCAAACCAGGGACAACCTGTAACCTGTTCATTCAGTTTGTGTTCCACCAGGGCAGCTTGGCTCCTGACTGAACTCCAGACACAGGGGGAGAGGTGCTGCCCTTGACATCAATGAACCATTCAACAGAGTATGGCCTAGTAAAATTGGAGTTGATGGGAATCAGGAGGAAAATTTTCAGCTGGCTGTGGTAATATTTAGCACGAATGTAGATGTTTGTGTTTAGGTCAATCATCTTGGCCCAGAACATTATCATAATAAGTGCTCTTAAGAGTAATAAGCTAGGCCCAACCATCGTCAGCTGATTCATTAAGTCAATAGTGGGGATGTTCGCTGATAATTGCAAAATGTTCAGCATAATTTACGACTCCCCAGATGCTGAAGCAGTCCATGTCCAAATGCAGTAAGATCTGGAGAATAACCCAAGTGCCTAACAATGACCATCTCCAACAAGAGATATCTAAATATCATTCCTTGGTGTTATGATCTCTAAATCCTCCACTATCAACATCCTGAGGGTTAGCATTGGCTAGAAACTGAACTGAATCAGCCAGCACAAATACCGTCGTTACAAAAGCAGGTAAGATTTCTGCAGTGAATAACTAACTTCCTGTCTGTCGAATATGTTCGCCATCCACAAAGTTCAAGTCAGGAGTGTGGTAGAATACTCTCCAACTGCCTGAATGTGTTGTCTCAAAATGCTCAAAAAGCTTGACACCATCCAGGACAAAGCAGTGTGCTTGATTGGTACCCCAACCACTGATAGCAGTGTGTTCAGTTTGTAAGATACACTGTAATTAATGACCAAAGCTCTTCTAACAGCTTCTTCTAAACCCACAACCTCTGCCATTTCGAAGAACAAGCAAAGCAGATACCTGAGAATGCAACCAAATGCAAGTTCCCCTCCATGCCTCAAGCCATCTAATTTTGAAATATATTACTATTCCTTCACTGTCACTGGGTCCAAATCCTTTCTAACAGTACTTTGGATGTGCCTATACCCCAGAGTTTGCAGTAGTTGAAGAAGGTAGCTAACAATCACCTTCTCCAGGACCATTAGGGATGAGCAATAAATCCTAAAAAAAAAGGTAGACTCAATCACCAACAAAGTACGAAGCTAGAAATGAGCCGCGAAACCAGAACCTGTTGTTAAATTGTACTGTAAATGGTTATATTGCAGTTGATTATACAGAATAATATATTGTAAATTAATAATTCTGAGAACATTGATTCTGCTTCCTCAAAATTATCCTTTTAATGATTCATCTAGATCAGAAAAATTATGGCAAGTGGTCTAATTAATTATTGATTTTAGATTTAAAAATGGATGATCTGAAAGTAAATCTTCTCATTTATGAATGGGATGAATTAAACCTTTAGGCCTGCCGAGTATGCATTTTAGGTGCAACTTGGCAACTTGCCTCCAGTCCTTTTGTGGCATTTTTTTGGACATCTGGGTCTAAATTTGTAGGTGACATCTTCGTTGTATATATGTTTCACACCATTGTTCATAATCTTAATATCTGTGTGAAACATAATATTTTGAATCTTATTATTTTATTAGTATTTATTGTAGTCCTGGATAATTTCTTACTCTGGCCTTTGTTTGAGAGGGTTGATGGAAAGTCTCTATATCAGTCAATCATTCTGTTAGCTTTCACTATTCATTTCTCAATGGCCTTTTATAAACTGGGTATAAATGTGTTTATTTTTGTGCGTGCCTGATTGCATTATTTATTTTCATGGTGATTTAGAATGCAATCCTTTAATGTTTCATGGATATTTTCTATGGTACTTTTTACTTTCAATAAAATTATTTGTTTTCTTATAAGTGCTTTATTAAAACATTCAGTGGTATTTTTCTGTTGCTATGATAACAGTGTTGCTGTAAACTTAGCTGAAAATGCTAATTGCTGTTCAGTGTCCACAGACTTGAGGTCAGAATTTAATTGGGTAGCAGGTCACAGTTTTGACTTATTTTCCTGTTTCCTTTTAAAAAAATGAGTCTGATTAATAAGATCACAGCTTTTCCTCTGCTGCATCCAATGGGCGCACTTTTCTTTCAAATGTTTTTTGAAGCATGATCCAGAAATTTGAAGTGATGTGTGACCGACACAAAATGCTGAATTTTCCACAGTTGTTGGAACCATACACGAGTCCTGATCTGATGACGTTTGTCTCCTGTCCACGTATGTGATCGTCTCAAATCTTGTCAATCAACAGATCACCTCTAGGCATCCTGTCCACTTATGAAAGAAACTTGGGCTGTGCAGTCAGGAGGGTCAGTTAGAGTGCTAGGATAAGTGGGCACTGCTAATGTAGGTGGGAGAACATGAGAAAACTGTCTGATGGTCAGCAAGGATGGGGGGATATCTTCCTCGGATCGTTTGTGGCATGGATTTGACCTACTGATCCCCACAGCTCTGGCAGGGGCATTTAAAAGTGGCATTGATGACCTCATCAGCCTGTTGCCACAAGGCTACCTCTCAGAAAGCTGGTGGACTGGTGCTGAAATGGAGAATGGAGCTGGTCTGATCACAGGAATATTTCCATCTCCATTGGACAATGGTTCCTAATTTGGCCCATAAGTAGAATGATTGGCTAAATGTCCTATTGGAACAGGGTGCTGACTTTCTTCCCCCCCACCACCATCCCTAAAAGATTCCTCAGAAGTGGACATCCTAATGCAGCTTCTCACTAATTTCCCAGCCATCCCAGGCCCCAAACCATCTCCAGGAACATTCAGCCCATTGTTTCTTGGAAGACCAGCAAGATATCTTCCATCAGCATTGTGTGCACTTCCAATGTAAGGTAAAAGTGTGCACTTTTACACTGTCCAACTTAGAATACTGTATTAGGGTCACTGATTTATTTCCTTTCTTTCATGGGATGTGAGCATCACTGACAAGGCCAGCATTTGGCCGAATTGCCCTTTTATAAGTCAAATAGTCAAATAACAGTTTTGCAGTGATAATTTTGAGCTGGCATGAGGAAGTTATGGGAACTGCAAGCATCAAGAACAATGGAGCAAGTGGAGCAATGGATACCCAGAGTAGAATTTTAAGCTGCGGAAGTGGACTGTCAGAATCAATATGTTCATGGAGCTAACTGCAGATTGGACACAATGGTCTGTATGCTTTGCATAAGTCCCTAAAATAAGTTGGAAGTGAATTCCTCTTTATGCATAACTCTTTTGTACACAAACTCATTGGCAGGCTGTTTACAGTACATCTAACAGTTCCTGCTGCATGTCTGTCAGCCACTGTTGGTAGATAACCTTAACTTTAGAATCTGAATCCTCTGCAGTATGTAGCCTCACCCTCCAGAGAACTGGCATTCCAGTTTCTCTAGAACTGTGGTTAGGGATTCACCACATGAATGCTCTGTTTCTCAAGAGCTAACCATAACCTTCAGAGGAGAAAATTAGAAAAAAGAAAATTGATTCAGTTTTTGGCACGTCTTTGGGGTTGCCTGTGATTTAATCATTTCATTTTCTGAGATTAAAATTTCATTCAGATGACCATCTGGCAACGGTTGCTGCAAGGATGAGGATGTTACCACTCATTAGGTTGTTTCGTAAAAATGGCACCTAAAATACAGTACGTTGTCCTTTAATCTGGAGAAGTAACACTAGGTATGTGTGGAAGCATTATCTTGCAAAACACGAACTATTTAGTCTGAAGTGCTTCTGAAGAGGTTTCCAATGTAAGTATTAGTCAAGCATTCACACCTTGTAGAAATGTCACTGGAGGAATGTCATCATCTCCTTTATTAAGAGGAGCCTGTATTAATACATGTGCCAAAAGGTGACCTCCGAAGATATGCAGTTGCACATGCCATTGGAAGAGCAAAATGCAGCCTCAAGGCAGCTTGAGAAAGTGGTATTTATCTGAAATCACTCTTCTTTCTCTAATGCCAACTCAGAAGCTCTCATCGGAGGCTTGAAGGATGTGGCCAAAGCAATTAACTGACACAGGAGCTCATTGATATTTTAACTAGTTAATTTAGAAAAAAAATCACAAAGAGGCTGAAAACACTCACCTGCAAAATCCAAGGGCTTTCAAGTCCCTCCAATCATTTGTTCTGCCTGAGGCTCCTTTAGGTTTTAGATATTTTCTAATCAACCTGTTCAGAGATCTTATTGCACAACTCTGGAGCACATGGGACTTGAACCCCGGTCTCCTTACTGATGGTTTAACGTAGAGCTGTAGAGGTCTGCAGCAAAGGGAAAAAGGGCCTTCAGCCCATCAAGTCTGCACAGATCATCAGCTACCATCTATATATTCCTATCTAATTCTCCAGCACTTGGCCCATAACCTTGTATGCCTTGGCATTGCAAGTGTACATTTAACATGCACCATATCTGGCAGCTAAGGAATGTAGCTGTCTCCTGCCCCATTTAGTATAGAGTTATGGAAGTTTCACCTGCTTTGGATGGTATCTTTAAATGCCATGTCTGACTGAGAACTCAACCAAGTCCTGAGGTGAGCAGGAATCTTCTTCTAGCCAGATTTTGTGGAATTTATCATGCTATTTATGGTTAAAATAAGGATGATAGCATTGGACTTAAGATTGGCTATGTTATTGTTTTGACCTATGTAGATTACGTAAAATGTAGTAAACTGCAAGATTTGTCTTATGTTAAGGCTGTCAACTCTCTATGAATAGCCTGGAGTCTTCAGGAGTTGTAGATAAATCTCCAGGACATTCTTTATGAAACGCTAGAGAGCAAGGATATTCAATATTTTCTTACAATTTTCTTTCAACATTTCTCTTTATCACATATAAAAACATTGAAAATTTGTGATGGGGAAGCTGTAAATCTGAGAGTCAAGCATCATCCTGTTGGGTAAATGAGTCTTTTTGCTCGCCAACTCCTGTAGAAAGGCAGTGTATCACAAGGATGGGTGCATTGGCTAACTCAGGGCAGGACCAGTTAATGTGATAAAATCTCCAAGAGTGCATTTAATTGCAGTTGGAACCTTAGTTAATATACACTTTCGCAACAGACTCTCAAGCAATGATACGAGTTTTAAAATAAATGCAATGGCCCTGATTCAGTTGTGGACCAGTTTTCAGCATGTGAGATTTGGGGCAAATTCCCATTTTTTAAAGGTGTGGGGATGTGTGTTAGGTGGTGACATACATCACCCACCTGCCAATCAGCTCATTAAGGCTGATAGGCAGAGCATAGGAGTGTTTTTTGGTGAATCACAGACCTCAGCACTGGTGTGCTGGGTCACCACGACCTGTTGACCAGTCAGAGGCGGGCAGCATGTGGGCCCTAAAGACCATGATTGAGGATTTGGGGGATCCAGTGGTGAGAAGATAAATACATTTGCTTCTCTTATCGTGGGGTGTGGTTGTGAAGAAGCAGTATTGGGAGCTCCTCCCCATCCTGGTAGCCAGATTGCCTTGATTTGCCAGTCAGGAAAGTGGTGAGTTAAGACCATAAAGTGGATATTATTTAACTATCGAAGGGCCTTAATTGGTGACAGGGTCAGAAGGGGAATTAATAGGGTGAGTTGATCATCTCTCATCATGTTTGGGAAAGAAGTGTCATGGCTTTCGTGTTGTTGCAATAATTACCTCCAGCAGAAAAAAAGGGCCTGAGAATTTTTATCTCCTGGTAATCATTTTGTATGTTGCTGAGAGCTTTCTAGGTCCAACCTGTAACATATTCTGTGCTAAGACCTGATAGATGGTGGGATCAACCATCAGGCTGAGCTGTGTTAGGCCTCTTTGGGAGGTATTTGTGAGATTGCACAATGGATGACCGAAAAATCCAACTGCAACTTAAAATAATACCATTTCAGTTCTGAGGCCTATCTGGATGTAAGATTACTCTTTGAGGTTTACTATTTTTGTGGACCTGTTATTTCACTTAGCCTGTCAGGAAACTCAGCACCATTTCTTGCTCTGCTCTTTGAGTAAAGCCTGCAATTAGGAACGAACATGCACGTATTGAAATAGACTGAATGAATATTCATCCTTGTTGTCTGCTTGGTGGACAAGGGTTAAACGTTTCATCTCCATCAGCTTAAACATAAGTTTGTGACCTGAGTAATTTTAAATGCTGGATAAAAATCACAGATAAAATTAAATTTTCCTGCAATAAGTTTGTGACTGACTGAAATTGGAAAAATGTGAAATCATTAAAAATTGTATACATTTGATTGAAGCTGGCAGTTGTTCTGTGCCTTTGCCAAAGTATGATGACTAAAATAATTTTAGTGCAAAGAACAGGACAGAACAGGAATGGACCTACTTTGTCTGTGTTGACCATGAAGCTGTTTTGAACAAATCTCATCTGCCTTGTTTTTAGCTAGAAAATGGAAATTGCCAAGTCAAGCAACAAACTACTCATTTGCTGAGATTAAGGTTATTTTTTCACACTTAGTCCAGATGAGACAGTCAGTAATGAACAGCACTAAGTGTGTATCTCCAGAAGTACATAAGGAGTTTGTATTGAGGTCCAAATGGTTGAGATTCATTGTGCAGGGTCCTTGGTTTACCCTGAACCTGTTCGCTAAGGATCACTTTCACCATAGTAGTTCAAAGCCTGCCATTTGATAGATGGTGTTTGTACCAAGGAACATGTTAATGACTTCTTGTGTTTCCCATTCCTTGATCCAAAGGATGTCTGCTGGTAGAACTTGCTCTAGAAGGTTGCTCCATTTAGGTCTCTTAAGATGGAAGATGAGCAGTAGGTCGACTGGGCATGTCATTATGACATGGTAAATGAAGTGAATTCAAATGGTTTCAAGCAGCTTGTGGGTTTTTCTCAGTCAGCAGATGTGTGATATTTGCTCAGAAGCTGGGGCTCGGGGTGTTGAGCAGCAGGTTCCTGTTATGATGTGTAGAGTTACACTCAATTGACTGACAGCAAGATGTGCATGTATGATAAATCTTTGCCAACCAGGTGCCCAGTTGTGGGGTTCGGTTAGCTCAGTTGGCTTGTTACCTGGTTTGTGGTGCAGAATGACACCAACAACTTATGTTCAATTTCTATGCTACTTGAAGTTACCATGAAAGCCCTGCCTTCTCAACCTCACTTATTGGCTGAGGCGTGGTTCAGGGAATAAGTCATTTGAGTAGAAGGTTTAGCATGTAAAATTTGCAAAACTGGAGAGTTTGCATAGAACTCCACAGGTCATTGGAACTGAGAAAGTTTAGGCTCTTAATTTGGCAGGTCTCGGTGAAAGGTACCCACAGTCCATGACAAGCAAACTATCAGCCATCAGGAAAGTCTCGCCTTTCCATTGATGCTGAGTAACTGTGGCTAAAGTGGTGGAATGCATTTCCAACAGCACGGAGCATTCTGCTGGTCTTGGCTTTCCATGGCAGCCACCACCCTGTCTGTGGAGACAGTTAGAAGTAAGCATGTTGGAGGTAGCTCAATACTCCTAACATTGTTTGCTTTGACATGGAGATCTCAATGTCCCTACAAGAACAGTCATGGAAAGCTCCTGCATTTGGAGGATCTTCTCATATAGTATGGTTGCTCTTGTCCTTTCTTTATCCTCTTTTCATTTTCTGCTTTCCTCATGTATTTTCTTGTTTTCTGCCTGAGTTCCTTTCAACTTTACTTACTTGTTTTTCTCGTTATGTCTATTGCTTTTTACAGGTATAAAGTGGAGATAATAACTAAAAGGTTGAATTCGGTAATCAGAATCACCAGTAATGCTGTAGGATGCATTTGCCGTGTATGATGTAGGCAACATTTGGCTCTCAGTGGGTGTATTCTCATTCCATGTTCATTCACCTTCCACCTACATCTTTGTTTTCTTCCAGCTCCTCATTCCCTTTACTGTCCCTATCTCCTTTGTTTAAATTTGCTTCGCTGTCATATAGCTCTCCTTTAATCACCACCTTCATACCCACACCCACACTCTTTCACCACCCCCACCAAACAGATCATGAAAGGCTGCAACCTTCTTTGTTCCTCCCTTTCCCTGTGTATTCCTCCTCCTCTTCTTTTACCCTCAAAGATGTTTTCTTTACTTTCAAAATTCAAATTGATTAAACAAAGATTAAAGGATAAGGAAACTTTCCCTACCTTCTTACATTTATTTATTTATACCAATACCCAGGTTAGTTTGAATCACTCAAAATAATTTTGATTTCATTAGAGCTTTTGAAATCTGCTCTTCGTCTTTTTTAAATTGTTTGAAAAAATGGTCTTGATCACAGCAATGGAGACTGAAGAGAAATATCTAATTAATTCATCTTATGGAAAGGAACTCCTTCCTCCTGGCCAATTAGGTTCACTATACATGCTCAGACTCCATAGTTTAAATTTAGCTCAGGGTCACCACTCAGAGCAAACTATCCAAATCTAGCCTGTTGGCAGAGAATGTACCTTTTGAATAAAATTTTGAATAAAGGCCTTAAAGTACGTTAGAGCTACTTGAATATGTAAATTTAGATAGCCTTTTTTTCAAAACAGAGTTGTCTGAATTGTGGATTTCAGTCTCTGAGGAAAAAGAAATACAAGGGAAAACATATTTACACAATGATTTATGGGAGTCTAGAGCCTCGATTGTTTGGTCAGCTAACGTCAAACCCCACAACAGATGTGAACATAGGAATATAAAAAGTTGATATAACATGTGACCACAGCAAATGAATAGTGTAAAAAGAGTAAGTCTGTGTATGTGCGCTCAGAATTTTACCAAATTATAAATATGTGTTCAAACCATTTTATGTTGGTGACCTGCTAACAAACCTTTTTCTAACTTATTGTCTTACAGTTGCTGTTCTACTGAAGGATGATTATTTTGTCAGTGGAGCTGATCTTCCAGGCAGGCTTAAAGCAGAAAAACTAGAATTTCACTGGGGTCAGAATAGAGGTTTTCCAGGTTCGGAGCACAGTCTTGATGGAAAAAGATATCCTGTTGAGGTGAGAAAGGCATCAAGTTGGTAAAATTCTGCCTAGAGTAAAAATATGCCTGTTTTACTACTGCTGTATGTTGGCTTGGTTTACTCATGAATTAATTGGAACTTGATTTATATCACAGGTCAGTATTTACATTTATCTTCCATTTTGTTATTCTTTATTTTCTTTATTTTGTTTATTGTAATAATAGCAGTGAAGCCTGTTTTTTTTCCCCAAATCTCCAGTATAAGCTTTTTTTTCCCAGATGGCCATTGATGTGGAAGCAGCACAAATCCTCATTTCAAAGGCAAATTCATAACATGAATTTGCAATACATGAAATAATGAAAAAGCAGATTGCTACGTCCTTGCTTGGTTTAGATTTTACTGAAAAATTTGTGAAGGAAATGCTATTTTAGGTATCAAGATATTCTTTTAATATTGTGCTAAATGACCTAGTTGGAGGATTGAATTCTTAAAACATATTGCTGTTCAGAAACAGGTACCATTTGCCCGTTGTTGTTCCTATGTGCCAAAGTTGAGTACAATGACTTTTAAAAAGGAAGTTATTTTTCTTCTATACCAATTCTTTTCTAATCAACCTGTTCAGCTTGTTATTACCCACCTTTGGAGCAGGTGGGACTTGAACCCGGGCCTCCCAGTCCAGATTAGGTACACCATCACTGTGCCACAAGACGGCCCCACCACAATGTTTCTTAATTCCAGCTTCAGCAGACTACCTAAGAATAGTAACAAGGTGAATCTTCTTTATTTTCATGTCTGCCATTCTTCTATCTCCTTCCACTGAGATAGCAATTAATATTCTTTTATTAACTATTGTACTGTAGCGTGGCATCCATTGGGAACTGGATTAGCTCAGGCCAGTTGATTCAGGTAAAAGAGAGCTATTACATCTTGGTCCCAAATAAAGAAAGACTTGCATTAAAGAGCAATTTTCACAGCCATTTCACAAACATTTCACAGGATTTCTGAAAGTACTTTACAAGTAATAAAGTACTTTTGAAGAGCAACCACTGTTGCAGTATAGAAAACATAGCAGCCAATTTGCTCACAACAAGGTGCCACAAACTGCAATGTGGTAATGACCAGATATTCTGTTCATTCCAAGTTCGATTGAGGACTGAATATCGAGCAGGCCACATAAGATATCTCCTCTGCTCTTCTATAAAATCATGTCTTGCAATCTTATACATCCACCCAGGCCTGATGGGTCGTAGCGTAACCTCTCATCCGAAGTTTGGTACCTCCTACAGTGAAGCACTCTGTCAGTACTACAGCAGAGTGTCAGCCTTAATATTTTTGCTCAAACCCATGAACTTGGAACCGTTAGACTCAGACCTACTCGTGCCATTAACTGAGCTGCAGCTAATACTTCAAGAATGAACCAATGGTTATTTAAGTCATTGAACCAATTGTTACAACTGGTCTATTTGATACAAATTTATGTATCTAGTTATACAATGACAAGACCTCCTAATACAGATATTGATGTGCTTATATCTGTGGTTTTGGTGCTAAGACACTTTCTCAGCTGTAATAGTGAGCAGTTTATGATATAACTCATTGGTTCCTGTTCTGCTGAGAATTGACCTGCTGTAGTGGTCAGAATGTAAGAGTGTCTTCTGCTAGTTTCCTGCAATTTTTTTTTAATTTATGAGAACAGACATCATTTCGTTCAGCCCCTCTCTGCTGGCTATCCTGCACTGTTATGTCATTTTCTAAATGACTGAGCAGATAATCTTCTGTGAGACATTCAACAATCTAACTGTGTAACCAACCAATAGTAGATGATGATCAAAGTGGTCTGCAGTGACTACTCACTTAATTTTCAACTCCCAGCCCCTGTGGATATGAAAGAACAGTTGGCATTTTCCATTATGACGCTGGAAACTCAGTCTGTGTACATGTAAATATGTTTACGTGTTCACCTCCTCTGTGATCCAGACCATTGGTGGTGTAATGCAATTTGAGAGAACATATGTGTGTTATATTTGATTTCAGATTGACAAAACCCTGTGATGTATCAGAAACCAGTTTGGATCCATTTAGATGAATACAAGGGCTTTGTTTACATTTTTAAATTAACCCGTCTTTGCAGAAACTGAAAGCTGATCTGGTGCCACATTGTAGTAAAATTTGCATAGTTACCAAACAAGATGCAAAGCTTTCCTTTAATTGGTATTCCCCACAGTCTCTGCTATTTGTTTACAAATTGTTCAGTGGATAAGGGCCTCCATATTCATTAGCTGCAAACACCAACTTGTTTGATTTTAGATATGGCTCCTATGCAAACATCCAATTAACTGTTGTTGTTGTGATACAAATGCAGAAGGGATGACATGATCAAAACTCAAGTAGTGCCTTCACAAGTTGATCCTAATACAGGATGAAGATTTATTTTTGCACATATGCTCTTCCTAACCTGTCCTTCCTCTCACCTATCCCCTCCTCCCACCTCAAGCTCCACCCCCATCTCCTATCTACTAACCTCATCCCGCCCCCTTGACCTGTCCGTTCTCCCTGGACTGACCTATCTCCTCCCTACCCCCCCACCTACACTCACCTTTACTGGCTCCATCCCCGCCCCTTCAACTTGTCTGCCTCCTCTCCACCTATCCTCTCCTCTATCCATCTTCTATCCGCCTCCCCCTCTCTCCCTATTTATTTCAGAACCCTCTTCCCCTCCCCTATTTCTGATGAAGGGTCTAGGCCCGAAACGTCAAGCTTTCCTGCTCCTATGATGCTGCTTGGCCTGCTGTGTTCATCCAGCCCCACACCTTGTTATCTCTTATGCTCTTACAGATACCCTGAATTTATAAATGTGCTTCATAATTTTTTTAACTGCTCTTGTAAAAAGTTACAGACCATGAGAGTTTTCAGTGATGCTAAGTGTACCAAAATTGTACATCTGTTCCTAATGAATGGTTTATGATTTTGCTGCAGCCAGTATGATAATAATCCTCCCCACCCCATCCTCGAATGATCTCATAAACTATTTTCCTGAGTTTTCATAAAGTTCTAAGACATTTTTGGATGAGGAAATTGGAAATTTTGTTCCTCATAAACAAACTCAGCTCCTGCAATTAACATTTTGTTTCCCTTAGCTGCCTGGGAATCTGGTGTGTTGGCTTCCTACCAAGTACAGTGTGATTCTTAATAAGCTCCCCTATTCTCACCTTATGAAACACAGGAGACTTTCAATGAGGCGGAATTGCAAACTTCCTGACCTCATGCTATAGGATCCTGCTATAGAATCTTAGGAGGAAGGTGAACACAAAGAATTAGCATGTATGTCAACTGCCAGCTTTATAAATAGATGCATAACATTTCAGACCAGTGTTTGACAAAGAAATCAGTGTTTTTATTAGCATTAGAAGCGATCAGTATCAACCAGTTTTTTCAGAAGTTGGAAGTTGAGCTTGTCAGGAGCAATTGATTCCAGTCCTTTCCTCCAAGCTATATGGTTCTTTGACAACTCATACCATTGCATTTGTAGAATTGCACAGATTTGAAACAAGGTAGGGAGTGGGCTTAAAGAAATCACTACCCTGTGACATTTTAAAAAATCACTGCGATTTAATGTCAGAATCACGGGCTACAAAATTTCAAAAAGTACCAAATGAAGGGTCACAATTAAAGTGTATAGAGGATATATACCCAAGCAAAACAATGGGCAGCACAAAAACAAAAAAAATTGCAAATGTTGGAAATCTGAACTAATGAACAATGCTGGACCATTTTTCAGTAGTTCAGGCCATTCAAGCAGAGAGAAGTAGAATTGACAGGTAGAACTTGAACTACCATCAGGAGTTAGGCTCAGAAGCAGAGACCCAAAAGGTGCTGCCAGTTGAACAAGTGGACATATTCTCATCGACTTTACAGGATTTCATGCGAGTGCTGATGTTGGGTAAGTTATTGCAATTTGCGAAATAATACTTTGAAAATATTCCAACAAAGCTACAAAGGCTGCAAAGCGAAGTCAAGAAGAAACACGGGCAATAATGCTTACCTCCCTGATGGGCTTAATGCGTTCTATGCCCATTCGAATAGAATGTCAGTGAAATGATGTCACCTGCCCAGACAGCCTTGGCTGCACCTGCACCTACGATCACTGCCGCAGATATTAGATTGGTCTTCTTGAGGGTGAACCCACAGAAAGTAACTGATCTGGATGGAGTCTCCAGCCGTGCACGCAGACCTTGCACGGACCAGCTGGTGTAGTATTCACAGACATCTTTAACCTTTCCTTACTCTGATGTGAGGTTCCCACCTGCTTCAAGAAGACCATGATCATCTTGGTGCCAAAGAAAAATCAGGCAACATGGATTAATGGCTACTACCTGGTGGCTCTGACATCCATTGTTATGAAGTGCCTCAAGAGGTTAGTAATGGCACATAGCCTCTCAGATTGCCTTGATCTGCTATAATTTGCCTACCATTACAATAGGGGGACGCCATCTCCGTGATCCACCATTCATCCCTGGAACATGTGGATAACAAAGACACCTACATCAGACTCCTATTTATTAACTTTAGCTCTGCCTTCAACACTATAATTCCAACAAAACTCATCTTCATACTCCAAGACCTAGGACTTTGCTCCCTCTCTGCAACTGGATCCTTGACTTCCTGACCCACAGATTGCAATCAGTAAGGATAGGCAACAACACCGCCTCCACAATAATCTTCAACACCGGTATCCTGCAAGGCTGTGTTCCCAGCCCCTTACTGTACTCCTGATCCACTCACAACTGTATGGTGAAATTCAGCTATTACTCAATTTACAAATTTTCCAATGACACTACCGTAGTAGGTTGGATCTCAAAACAATGATGAGACCGAGTATAGGAACGAGATGGAGACTTAGTGGCCTTGTATAAAGACAACAGTCTCTCCTCCAATGTCAGCAAAATGAAGGAGCTAGTCATTGACTTCAGGAAGCAGAGTAGAGGACACACTCCAGTCTGTAACAATGGCGCTGAGGTGGAGATGGTTGAGACCTTCAAGTTCCTAGGAGTAAATATCACCAACAATCTATCCTGATCCATCCATGTTAACACTACAGTCAAGAAAGCACCACACCACCTCTACTTCTTCAAAAAGCTAAGGAAATTCAACATGTTCACAATCACTCTCATCAGTTTTTATAGATGCACCATATAAAGCATCTTTTCCAGGTGTATCACAACTGATATGGCAACATCCCTGCCCAAAACCACAAGAAATGACAGAGAGTTGTGCATGCAGCCAAGTCTATCATGCAAACCAGTCTTCTTTCTGTTGACTCCATCTATACTTCCCACTGGCTCAGGAAAGCAGCCAACGTAATCAAAGACCCCTCTCACTCTAGTTATACTGTCTTCCATCGGGCAGAAGATACAGTAGTTTGAAAACATGTACCAACAGATTCAAGAACAGCTTCGTCCCCGCTATTATGAACGGACCTTCTCGTATATTAGAGTTGGTCTTTTTCTGCACATTCTCTGTCACTGTAATACTGGATGCTGCATTCTGTTCTGTAACCCTGATGTACTTACATAAACTATGATTTGTCTGGATAACACACAAAACAATACTTATCTCACTGTATCTCAGTCATGTGACAATAATAAATCAAATTAAATCAACTCCAACCATTCTAGCTTTAACATTATTCAGGTAAAAACAAATGAAAATCTGAATTAAAAACACAAAACACTTAATAAGTCTGGCAGCATCTATGGAGGAAGAAATAGTTAATGTTTTGAGTCCAATATGACTCCTTTTCTTCAGCACTTTTTGTTTTTATTAACAACATACAGGTTTGCTGAACTTGTTGTAACTTGCCTGTGTCATCCAGGCTAGTACACAACAGTGAAACCAACAGTCCAAGAAGCCTTGAAATAATAAAACAGAATAGCTGCAACCATATTTACGTGAGAGGCTGTAGGTCATTATATTTTTTCTGAGAGTGTGCTTTCACTGTTCAACAGAGATTGCCAATCTTTTGGAAGTCAGTTCACCTCTCTTGCACTTCATTACCTTGATCTGTTCTGCTGGCCTGTCAGCCATATCCACAATATAACAACAGCTTATGCAGAGTCTACCTGTTGTGGAGGGTTTAACTAGAATGAAATGGGGATGGAAGCCTCAGAAGAGTGAGAAGCTCGGATAGAAACAAAAGACAGAAAGATAAGCTAAAGTGGAAGAAAGACAAAGGGCAAAAACCAAATTGGGCATAGTGTAAAATAAAGCTAAGATGACTAACAAAGTTAAAGTCAAGACAAAGGCTTTGTGTCTTAATGCCCAGAGCATTCGCAGTAAGGTAACTACATATAAATGATATAATATAGTTGTGATTACAGACATGTGGCTGCAGGATGGCCGAGAATGGTAATTGAACATCCAGGGATATTCATTATTTAGGAAGGCCAGAGAGAAGGGAAGGAAGATGGGGTATCATTATCAGTAAAGGATGAAATCGAGGAATAGTGACAAAGGACATTTGCTCAGAAAACCATAATGTAGAATCTATGTGGGCAGAAATATTAAACACTGAGGGGCAGAAAAGGTATGCTCCAGACAGCATTGGAGATATACAGGAAGGCATTAAACAAGAACTCAGAGGTCCATCCAATAAGGGTTCAACTGCAATCCTTTAGTTTACATATGGATTGGACAAACTAAACAATAATACTATGGAGGAGGAAGGAAGGAAAATAGAGTATGACTTGTATAGAGCATAAAAACTGAACAGTAAAAGCTTCTATGAATATGTGAATAGAAAAAGATTTGTAAAGACAAATGTCTATCCCTTACACACAGACATCAGGGAAATTATAATGGGGAGCGAAGATAGCAAAAAAAAAGTTGAACATACTGTTTCAGAGATAAAAGGTACTGCAGATGCTGGAGAATCCGAGATAACAAGCATGGGGCTGGATGAACACAGCAGGTCAAGCAGCATCATAGGAGCAGGAAAACTTGACGTTTCGGGCCTAAACCCTTCATCAGAA